>NNCF01131194.1:99631-241800 GCA_002313205.1 Laupala kohalensis | reverse complement strand
TCCCTCGGCTATGTGAAGTGCGAGCGTGAGAATGTTAGTTCCTATGCGACATAATGTGGAACAAATCTTGCTTCAAATCGCCATATCCCTCCAGTATTTTTTACCGATCTTTTTCTATATCCCCGGAAAATTACTTTGAAGCGAGGTCACAAATGACACAACAAAAATGAAACATCGCTCGAGGACTGCCGAAATTATTTCTCGGAATGGCCACTCAAAATTACAAATGGATGGATAGAAACCCTCCCGAGGAAATAGGTGTCACAAATGATAGATGTTTCATTAATGAACTACAAGGCTTTGAGATGTCAAAAGTAAAGGTCAGCAGAAATAACAAACATTTCAGACAATGGACAGAAAGTTCATTCATCACATGTGGAATCAAGGCAAACTGTGAATAGAAGCATATCGTTGGCATATATTTTTTCCGTGGAGAAGGTACGTGATAACTTTCGGTCAGGTGAAAATAGCGATGAGCGGGGAGTCGAACCTGAGACTCCCGCTATGACCGAAGGGATGTTAACCAGTGCATCGACGATCGCTTTCCATAGCTGTGCACCATTTGCACCTAAACCTAAGATACATCCCCATGCAGGAGATAAGTTGTCCTCTTACATACAGCAGATAAGATACAGATGTACAGTAGTGGAAGGTGAACGGGTGGTGTAGTGGTTAACACACCTACGGTCTAAGCAGTTCCAGGTTCGACTTCCGGCTCGTCACCGCTTTTACCTCACCGAAAGTTACCACATAAGTACTTCGTTGTCCATTTACTTTGATTCACGATAGTTATCTGGAAGGAAAATACTCATTTCACTAAACAAAGCAAAAAGTTTCGTTTTTTACAGTATAGTATATATTTTGATTAATAATAATTCAGTTCGAGCGTTCAGCTTCTGGAGTACGATGCTCCAAAAAACTGTGCAAAAACGTTTGACGGATAATGAAGGCCAGTATGCTGGAAATTGGTCCAACATATCCTGTTTTCACCATCGGACTATGACACCAGAGCTCTCACCATCGCGCATCCTAAGACACTTCCCGCGACTCCGGAAGTCAAATCTACCCCCGACCGGAGAACTTAAATGCATTAAACCCTTACTACAGTGACGAGAAGACAGAGAATGTCCTAGTATAGGATGGATAGGATCAGGAATCCCTAGAGTATCGATTATATGTCATCAGGGTTTAAAATCCTTCCGGCAGATTTATTTTCTTTTACTCGCATACATCCACGAATTTTTAAGTAAAAAATTCACAAAACACTCTCTAACCATGACAAATATATAAGTTGCGGCTGTAACGTTTGACAGTTTCCATTCTTCTTCAACCAATTTGTTAAGACGTACCCTTTGTCCAAATATTCCGTTGAAAATTGTAATATTTCTATTCAAATTCTCGGTATCAAGAGCTGTTATTTCGATCGTAATTGAATCAGTCTCTTAGGTTATCATAATCATCTTCTAAGTATAAGCTGTATAAGTCATGTTTCTTCCCTTCATTATTTCCGTACGCTTTCAGAGGGCAATCCAATACTTTGTCTAATGAGGGTTACAACTGACATACTTAACGGACATCGTACCTGAAAATAAACATGTCATCATTCAGAGATCGTGTTTGTTTTCGGTGATTGCATTCCTATGAATTGATGGTTTCAAATAGGCTGCAAAGTATTGATGTCTTATACGTGGTGAACTCAATATAGGCATCAGTGGAAGATAACCTTTGAAAAACATTCGACAGATAAACGTTTGAAAAAAATAGGAAGCATAGATACCATTGATAAATGAGAAGTAAGCAAAAGAAAAAGGGTTTAACAGAATTAATACTCATACTGATCGGGATTTACGACAAATAAAAAAAATTAAATGAGAAGAAATAATGATAGTAAAATTAAAATTAAAAAGATTAATTTATCGGGTGTCTGTGAGCGTGTGGTGTTTTTCGATCCGGTCTTGGTCTCATATTCTCGCACAATTCCTCTGTGAGTTCACTGGGGTCATAGAAGCTGTTTGGTCCCATGACAATGCACCTACGCCGTGTTCCTCGTTCGATCGCCAAGCGCGTTCGTTTATCGAAGGTACAGCGCTCATAAGGCTACACCGTGGAGGCAAGGGAGGCGGTGGGATGGAGCGCAGGGTCAACGGATTCGCCCAGCGCCGGAGGTCAATGCCATTCGCGTCCTGCACAGCGCGGAGCGGCGATGCGCGGCAGCGCAGGGAGACATCGCATGCGCCTGCACGCCGCAGGGGTTGGCAGGCATGCGCTCGACGCGGGGGAACGTCCTGAAGGTGGATGGGGATTCCCCTAGTCCTCCATGGCGTCCAGTCATTCGTGGACAGAAGTTTAACATTCCTTCAGAGAGTGATTTATAAATACAGACCTGCATTCCTTAGGATCAGCTAAGTCGAAGGGTTGTTTAGTGAATCTGAAATGCACGCACTCCCCAAGTTATGTGGGGGTCTACCAGGGGCACTTCGGTGCAAGGGACCATCCCTGGGCAAGGTGGTAACAACCCTGCCTTTCCAAACTAGAGTTGGGTGGACACTTACAATAAAATAGTATAAAAATAAGATAGCCTTTATCTATACTCTATCATAAGAATCTACTCATGACCAAATAACCGATATGGTACAAAAATGATCAGAATATATTAAATGAACCTTTCTTTTCATAAATAATTAATTAAAATAAACAAATTACCTTTCTTACCCGACTTACGGATACGCCATACAGATAATCGGAAAAATTTTAATGGGTATGACTCCCCGAAGAGATATAGTTAGGTTTTTACCTTGCCATTGTGAATAAAAGTAATTTAAATTATGGCATTGGGTAATTTCAACCCTTAAATATTCAACTGACGTGATACGAGATATGGAAAAATACGGGTAATAGTATATCATAAATCTCATTAGGACAAAATATTCAAAAACAATTTATCTATTTATATAAAATTAAATAATCATTACATACCATATTTTTTATTTTGTTCATTTATTTTAAACACAAACGAGACTTAAATTCAATAATAAAAAGTACTAAATAAATACAAGTGATTGGCAAATTATGCTATCTAATGGAAGGATTTATGAGATAGAAAAAGTGATTGAAAAGAAATAACCAGATTTTCATACCGATATGATGTGTTACATCGAGAAATTAGCATGTAACATAACACCTATTAAAAACAATGACTGTGACTTATCTAAGAAAATCTATGAGGTATCCCACTCGTCATTGAAGAGTTGATTTCGAGGTGGCTTTCATTACAAAATTATATTTCAAAGCATATATGTAGGTTATTCAATAAGGACCGTTTAAAGCATTTGTTATGATTCCTAAATCATGCGTAATAATTATGCAAGGTCTGAAGTACAGATGTGCAATACCATTCAAGTTTAATGGCGTTATCTTTTTTATTTCAGTACTCAAAGTGGCAGGACAAACAAAAACATCTACTCAAGCATGAAGTAGCTAATTTTTTTAACTATCTCCGACATGTTAATGTCAAGATTTACATCACACGTTTACTCAATGCATTGTTATTTGTTTTAAATTTGCAATTTTTACTTTTAACTTCGGTTTCGGTGAAACTTCCTTCCAAAATTGTATAATACAATGTTGAGATAGGCCGCAACTCGAGCCTGTGTGTGTCCTATACTTAGATTACGTGTTGCCCTTGCCCAGTATCGTAAAATAACTTGGTGGCGAGTTTCATTAAAGATACCAAAGAGTAGCTTATGTTATTGAGTCATCTTTTTCTGACATATAAAACATTTCTTTATATGTTTTTGGACATATATAATTATCTTGTTAGTAAATTACGCAAGGCAAATTAAGTTCGCAATTGAACACTAGGATTTCACAAAAATCGAATAATACAGCATTGAAGGTAACTTCACCAACGACATGATAATCAGCTAAGAGTATCTGGATACGAAATTTCAAAATTCATACTAATAGTAACTCATTTTGTAACTAAAATCCTTTAGATAAAAAATTATTTTTAAGCGTAAAAAAATTCTCGTTTAATAATGATTTCTCTTTTCTTTTTTCTTTTTTTATTTGCTTCTGACCATTGCTGACAGCAATGATGAACATTGCTAATGTATCTGGGATGTACATCAGAACAAGGAGAAACGGTATTTGCAAATATTAATTTAATATCCCCTTATTATTCCTTGTTTAACTCTATGATGAAATTCTTCAAATTTTGAACAACAGAGGAGTTAAAGGAAGCGAATCAATCACAAAATTTGGCATTATAGAATAATCATACACTATTCAATTCTTTGCTGTCCCGTTATAAAATAAAATAATCTTTATTGTCAAAAAAGCAAATTGCGTATGACCACGTGGAGGACAATAAAGTAATTTACTCCCGGAAGCAAGCAAGGGACCATCTCATCAATTCCTGAGGCAGAGGCAGATTTAATATTTCAACATAATCCTGACGATTAAAAAAGGTTCGACACGTGTTATAGCATTACCAAATACCAACAAATATTGTATTTAATAAAACACAGAAAAGTCATTTCACAAGTGCGTATTATTATCAAGCTATAAATCATTCGGAAATTATTGTTGATAATTAATAACTATTTAATAACACTAAATTCGCTAATGATTATATCTATTGATGCCGTCACTAGGCAAGAGTCTAGCGAGTCTTTATAAAATATCCACCTCTACCCGAAGGAAAACCCCGGGCCAGGATGGGGCTACAGAATTAATGTACACAACCGTGCCAGAGTTGAGTACATATACAACTAAATGTATATGAATAATAAGACATAATACTTGCTTGCAGAAAAATAGTTTTGAAATTGTTCTCAGATATTTTGAAAGTACTTCAACAATGGCGTGATAAAGTACAAGACGGCTTTAATATTTATTAAAATCAATCAATTCTTTTAGAGTGCAGAAGCTTTGGTGGGTCGTTGGAGTCGGGTCGTAAATTTGAAACAATGTCTTGGTTCCCATGCAGCAGGATTCTTCTAAAGAATCCAGGTCGAAGCATTCAGTTTCAAATATATAGCACGACTCCAACAGGATAGCAAAGAACTTTATGAATCAGGCTGCGGAAACTTCCAAGAATATATCAAACGCATATTTATAATTAATGCATATATATTTACTAACCAATGCACCAACCGAAGAGTGGAAGTGATAAGGCATTCCCAGAGGTCTATGCTTCAACGCGCGTTTCAAAGAATATATTTGATGAAAGTCAATTTATATTAACTACAAATACACTCATTCACTCCTATACGTTTCACTATCGAGTTGGTATCGAAAATGGTCTTAAATACGTGTATAAAAAATAATGTATTTCTGTCTATTCCGAAACGAGTAGCAAATGATGCGAAGACATTCAACTGTTTCATGCCCTTAGGTCTGGAAATCCAAGGTCTCGTCTTGGATTGGACTATATTATACACTCCAGTCTCTATATATGAACGAAAAATGCTAATCCAAATAAATTTAATTTATGAGGGGAGATATTTCATTCCCATTCGTCACAATAGTGCTCCGAGCGACATCATTGGAGGAAAATTTCTTGTACAGTGAACGTCGCCCGAGTCCTGTCCTTGCCGTTGGTTGCCAACCGCTTGAGGGCGACTACGTTGGGCGTGGGGGCAGAAGCTCTGCATGGGAACGCAATGCAGTTCAAACCCACGCGCTCCCTCTTCAGCAGCTGCTTCTCGCAGACTTCGATTCCATCGACCAGCGACTGTGTGGGAGGGTGGAACCAGCGGGATCACCACAAATCTCCAAAGAAAAAGCTCAGCTCTTTGGGGGGAGGGGGGCAATTCAAAGTTCTACCGATTAATATATGTTTCTGGAGTGTGGCATTCGCTGAATTTCGAACTCACAAAGATGCTCAAGTTCACGCAAACAATTGGAATATAATTGCAAAAGATACCGAGAAGCGCTTTAAAATAATACATATTTGGAAAGCAATAAGTGTCATGTCATGAGATAAATGTAAATATTCACGATGGGGGAAATGTTCAACTGCAACATCTGTTCAATTCTGATCACGATATCCAGGTCTCAAATACGTGATTCAGATACGTGATTCTCTTAAACTTGTGGAACAGGGCTTCGACAAAAAATTTCCAGCTCTTACATACAGTAAAAGAATTTAAGTAGTCAAGATAAAGTACTCCCAATTCCTTAGATTTGCTCATAAGAACAATTATTTTTCATGTGATTACTTCTTTGTAAGCGTTGACAATGTTAGAGTGCAAATAGGCACAGAATATCAGACTTTTAAAGTCAAGCAAAAAAGCAGGCTATATTATTCTTTCTCACAGGTACCTTACTAAGAGGTAGTGTGAGAAATCGAGGTAATGTCCCAGTGATTAGGAACCGGGTAAAAGATTGAACATTAAATGAAAGAAAGGTTCCTTATTACTTAGAGAAAGATGTGAGATAACTGCCGCCCCCTGTAAATGACGACTCTTGGTTCAATATCCCATTATCATTTTCATTTGTCCGAAATTTTCACTTTGTCTTCTCAATATGTGGGTAGAATAAAATAAGTTTTAATATATATTTGCGAATGAAGTACGTAAATATATCATTATCGATGTATTATAATGCTATCGTATAAGTGTACCCGGTATATTTCCCGCTCGGTTTAGTCATCTACTGCCTGGGGATGTACTCCAGGCCTTCTGGATACTAGGTGATTTGACGAATGGTACCACCATAACCTTCTCTACTCTAGTGAAGAAAGCTATGGTACTACGTATGGGCTGTGAAAAACGAATGGATGACGTAATGAGTGGTATCCTCTCCACCCCCGCACATAGCTGTAATCCCACCGTTAAATTCATCTGGCAGTCCAAATACTAAGGTTAATGAAATTCATCTACTCTGCGGGTACTTTTAACCCTTTGAGACATCTTGGCTTAGAGATATATAGGGCGATATTAATATATTTGTCTAGGAGTTGATTTATTTGTCTGAAAACCTATTTGTTTTTTCAACGCAGAAATTGAGGAAAAAGTTTAGTGCTGTTAGAAGGACGATTAGCAGACTATTAATGGATACCGTAAATATTAATTTTGACGTGACAATTTTACGAATTTTACGAAAGTCGCTAAATCTGAAATATTGATTCAAGTGCGAGTCCATTTTTGTGGGACTCGTCCATTAAGAGGATTATGTGACGGATCCTCATTCCTCTCAAGTAGTCCGCCAACTGTAGGAAGTCGGTGGGCGGAAAGCAGTTTCGGCACGCCCTGCAATTTTCAACGTAGCAATTCTGCTCAATTTGGCAATATTGGGCAGGTCAAGGTATGTACATTTTAAATCCCACGTGTGGACGCGTTTATCTAGATTATTAATTGGGACACGCAGAAGTAGCTGTTCCATCACCGCGCAAAAATTTCTGACTAATTGAGTAGGAATTTTTCATTAAATGGAAATTAGATATTTCATATATTCTATTATCTGATTTGATCTATTATCTGATTTGATCAGTATGCTAGCTGAAGAGTGTCCTAGTTTACGAGCAGAAGTTACAAAAAATACGGGAATTTAGAGGCTAATAGAAAAAAATACCCACATTCAAGAACGGCTTCTGTTATTAGCCGTGTCATGTAATATTATTTTTTATTTTATTGCATTTAATCGACTCTTTTTGCTGACGAGGGTTTTACACCAAGACTCCCATTTGGCGCTTCACCTGAGCACGCTCACTGAAGTGTTTCGCCTCCAGTTTTATATTAGACAACAGTTTCTATCTTTACCATCACAAATATTTTCTCAGGGTTAGTAAAGTTTCTGACGAAACTAATTTTCTTTCTAATTGTATATTCTAGCAGTTCCAAGAGTATCGTAAATCGGAGAGAAACAGTACGTGTGTCACTAAATAGAAACTTTGTCTCATTTAAAAGTATAGAAACTAAAATGTTAAGAAGAATTATTCGTAATAATTTTCGTGACTGAATCTCGAATCGGTTTCGTCTCTGAATTCACAGATTTAGAGAGTAAGCTACAGTATTTGTTTGAAATGTTTCATAGGTTGCATTTATTTTGGTTTTTTGTTTATTTAAATTACTATCTTCGGAGTCTCACATATTGATTAAATGTATCTCCCTCATACATCATTCTCGAATCCTATAATGAGTACTATATACCAATACTAAGATAAATGTTCCAAATTGTAAATCTAAATTGAGTCATAAGGTAGAGTGCGATTTCTAAGGAAATGAATTAATAATCATTAAAGAGGGTTGAAATGTGTGGTCCTCGAGTACACAGCAAAGACCAGCGTCATCTTCCAAGTAATTTAAAATACATTTATTATTATGTCCCACAGACTGAATTGTTTACTTGAAGGATGTAAATTAGCTATGTAATCTCCATCATGTAACCTTCTTTGTTCGCCTGCTTGAAGTAACTTCTTTATTATGCATATATGACATCGGTATTACAATATATTAGTATTTTTTGTATATGCATATATGGCATGTATGGATATACGGAATATATTTCTACTGTTGATGAATTTTGCTTTTCTTCTCTTCATTTTGTCACTTATTAATTTACGAACATTTTAACTTTATATTTTATATTTAACTTATTCTCCAAAACATTGATGGAGATTCATTTTTGACGTAATAAGTAATGATAATTGAAATTTTTAATACTTGTCTTATGTCCAACTATGTGTCAGATGTCTTATGTCAGATCTATGCGTGCATGACAAATGGGAGTTATTTAACGAGATTTCATTTCTTTGCTCATCCTTAAGAATTTACGTAATATGAACGTAGAGACCAGTTCTTAAACAGTCTAGTCAATAATTTTAAGAGCGAACACATTTCTTTAGCGCACCTCTTTACTATTTGGAGGGATGGATATATTTTATTTTTTCAATGGCACTGCCCTAGAAAGTCGTATTACAGAACTTTGCATAATTAACACTTTAACATGAGTGAGTCATTTGTAGAAACGTTCAGTTCTTCATAACTCATAATCCTTTGCAAAGCATTATTAGCCTGTACATACTACAAGGTCTAAATATTTCTTGATTCATCTATTTAAAGTTTACTTTTCCCGAAAGCGAAATCATTGTCTTTGTAGAATCAGACTTCAAACATCCTGTTACACTAAGTAGCAATATCCGGCAAGAAATTGCTGCAGCTATCGTCCAGGTTCTAGGTCTCCGCTCTTGAATATTTCAATCTGAACCACATAATATGACAAGACCTGGAGCTGGATATGATTTCATTCAACCTCTTAGGAATAATTCGGTAACTTTCAGGCGAATCGAGAATAATTTGATGAAATATTGTACGTTTGCTTTCATATAAGTCTTTATGGTTGAATGGAAATCAATGCTCCAGAAATTAAATAGTCAAATGTCGTGATTATTTTAAAATTGATTCGGTAAATAATAATTTGAATTTATGAATACTGTATGCATAATTTAGATATCTCGTAAATCTATTTTCATTCAGATTCATAAGACCCAACAATATTCAAGTCGTTGAACCCAAGGATTCATACGTGTTGTTTGATAGGCATCGCAAGTTCTACACTTAACATTGAAAACGTTTTGCAAGAGACATCGGTGAATTCGATCGGACATACCTTGGATGAGGGATGAGGAAAAAATGAGGTTCAAAAACACACCATTTTTTAAATCTTTTTTCCTCCTTCTTTTATACTTAAAAGGAAAATGTCCTTGCTAATAATAATATGTCGATTAATAATAAGAATGTTTCAGTTAAAGCAATGAGTGTTCGTTAAAAAAACAATTAATAAAAAATCAATTAAGGGAAATTTTAATCTTATTTGAATAAATATTAGACATGTTTTTATTTATTCTTGTTTTGTATGAGATTTAGGTGCACTTTCGGATTACAAATTAAAGTGTCACCTCAGAGGTGCGGACCTAAAATGAAGTACGATACGATGGTTCACGCTGTTTGTAACCAAGTTTCCATTGTTGAAGTACAATTACGACGAACAATCAATTAATTTGAAAATTGTAATTAAATAATTAATTTCAACGCGTTGCTTTTCCGACTAATTCCATGAATCACGTGGCTGTTGTAAAATAGAATGTGGCGTGAGTTTCCTACATACCGGAAGGCAGAAATTCTTTTTTTTAACATCATTATCCAAAAGAGGATACAAAAAACAAATGAACTAGATCCATTCAAATGTCCATCCATTTCATTGAGAATGCGTTCAGTCTTTTTAAAGTTATAAAAAAATAAACACATATGATATAAATGAAAGATATATCGCACACCATTACTCATAAAGAAATGCTTCTTTATTTCTACCTGTAGTGCTTTCTTTCATAATGGATATTCTCCCCCAATTTAGCAGAAACTTACACAACGGGTTATTTCTGCATAGCGTTGCGTGCTAACGTTTGACTTCACAAACGCAGGAGACGAGGGTTTGTCATGCTGTAACATCTCACTGCGTACTGCATGACGTCAGGTCACGTACCGCTGGGTACTCAAGGACAGGATGCAAAATTTTACTTTCCGTTAACAAGATTGGTACTCTTTAGCAAAGGAAAACACGCCGTCAGACATGCGGATTGTAACTCTACATGAAACCATACTTGCTTTGCAACAACATGCTTTGAAACCAACGAAGTCAAGGAAATAACGACACAAATGCAGAAAGCTTGTTTATCGGAGCTTGTCATCAGCGCTAGGAGCAAGACCCAGACACCTTGGTGGGAACAAGTTAGAAGCCTGATTTACAATTACACATGCTCAAGAGAGGAGGAAAAACACTAGTTTCAGTGTATCATATATAACTTTCCCTTCTTTCTTTAGTTGTCGAGTTCCGAATCGAAAGAAAGCTGTTTTATTTTTTCATGATAATCAACATGACTTCTTTCTTACTTTATTTTGAGGAATTGGATTTGACAGAAACCATTATCTTTTGATTGCTTGAAATAATTTTTTTTTTTTTAATTCCAACGTCTAAAAGAAAGTTTAAGCCCTCGGGTTTGCTCCTCCACATAACCAAGCATTGGGGAAGGTGAAATGTTGTAATTATTGGTTTAAAACGACTCGTCAAAAATGTTTTCTGAGAAGTCAAAAATGTTTTCTGAGAAGCCAAAAAAACTTGTTTTTATCAAAATTATGCAAACAGCTGAAACAATATGTTTTAGTTTTTTTATATGATTTTTTTTGAAGATTCAAAATCTTGATATAATAATTAATAGTCACTGACATGTTTAATACCTCTACCCATACTTGGTAATTACCAATAAAACAATGAGCAACATAGAAACGCCATTTAATTTATCATACCTCTACCCATGATTCATGCCAAATCACTTCCTCCCCAATTCCTCTAGAGCCACGGTTGACCCTAGCACCATACGTCTCTGCGTAGAATGTACATTGATGGGTGGGGGAACATCAAAATCTGAGTTACGCCCCGGTTCCCTATGCATCTACTCTCGTCGAGGTGGTTGAGCAACAACGTAAGAGACGGCAAACGCGGGAGACTTTAATGCGCGATTGCCAGCGAACTTTTGGCAGGAGACAACATCAATGGTCAGATGACGTCGAATCTGAATCCAGAGCAACACGTTAAAAGCTATATGTGAAAAAATTAACTTTTTTTCTTTTTTTTTCTTGTGTGTTCCTATATTCCAATTAAGGTATATTGATACGATTATATTCATTCCGAGGACAGACGAATATTGAAATCAGCACGTTGAATAAAACTTTTCTCCCAAAATATAAGCAAATTTCTAAGCCAGTTCATTATTCTTTTTGAACATATTTAATATTAATTGACCGAAAAAGATGTACTTATTATTATTGACTACAATATGTGTAAAGAAGACTGCCTCGTTCCATGCTATAAATATTCCACCTGAATTTCGAATTGAAACACAGTTCCTTTATCTCAGCAAATGAGCACAGCCCTCAAGTCACGTACACCAGCAGTAAAAATTAAAACTAGGCTCCTAATCGACAACTAATTGGCATTAGTCTATATAGAATATTTAGACAGTTGAAATGTGAATATACGATACGAACAAGAATAATGTCCGTTATTAAATTTTGCATTCACACCAGTGGCATGAGGAAGTAATTAGCGCAAACAAAAATTAATACCTTAAATAATGAAAACACAATAAACAAGAAATTAATTATAATGATGTCATAAAAGTGTACCGTAATATCTCATGAATGCGGTAATGCATGAAAGCTACAGTTTTCTGTGATTATTATTTTCATTAAAATACAGCGGTGTGACTTGAATACATATTTGTAATCAATATAAGAATCTCCTCTGGTTGTCATATAATGAAAAACTGCAGTGAATACATATATTTATTACAGATGTTTTGATATTAAGTTTCTCCTTTTTTTAATAGATTGTGAGTTATAAGTATTTAAGGATTTTTGCATAGAATTTCTAAATTTACTCGAGATATTTTATATTCTAATTAAGAGTAGCTTATTTTATAGAATAATAAGTATTGGTCATATCAAAACTACCTTATATTGGGGCTGTTAGGTGTTTTATTGTTTCTTTCCATGTGACAAGAAGCGAGATGAACTTACCTGAAAGATAGAATATCAAATATTACTTTCACATGATATATAAAACTAATTAATGCTAGTTCAGATAGTACATTTCAATATTCGAAATAAAAATATATCTAAATAACACACGAATTTCTTCGAAAATTACATAAATACTTACCGAAGAAAAATAATGGGCTGTGCACATATTCAAGAGATGTTATAATTGTCTTCAAAAGAAATACTTAAAAAATATGAGTAAGGTAAATTTGGACATATCACGCTTGAATGTTTGTACTTCCACAATATCTTAACATTAATTGATTTTCTGAAGATTGTTCGTCTGACGTAATTAACATGGGTGTGTTTTAAAATGTTCCTATTTTATAGCAAAGTAATCGTAACTATTCCAATTTTAATTATGCGTAAAACACTTCACGTATTCTCATTTCGCAGTTACGGTAACTAAGTTCTTACCAATATTTCAGAGGATTCCTTCTCAGAAGTGAAAAGAAATGTATTGAGATACACATATCCCACAAAACTGGCACATACAGAAAGATCGTGACTGAATCAGATCACGAATACAAAGCTCGCTTTCATAGCGAGAAGATTAGCACTTTAATGTAATGGTGAAAATATAATTAACAAACATGGGGTAATCAGTTGCAAGGGAAGGATGTAGTTAAATGTCGAACTGACTAGAAGTACAGAATGTCATTAAGCTTACAAAGGATATTTTATGTGAAAGATCTCACGCTTGAACTGACACAGAGAAGATTTTCTTTTGTTCAGTCAATTGCTAAGTCTTTGCTAGAGGCACGAATAATCATCTCTATAATGAAAGAAACAAGGAGCATTAGAGATGAATAAAACCTAGAAGAAACATCATGAAACTCTCGCGTTATCTTAAGCTTTCATCCCTGTAATAGATTCTTGGAGAAACGTAACAATGTAAAACAGGAAATAAAAGTTACTGAAATAGTCTGGTCTGAAGAGGAATCAAACTTTTGTACGTTAGGGTAATAATATATTTTTCCGAGGCGTTTTAAAGAAATTCTCGACGAAGGCGAAAACTCCATATGACTCATAATTTTTTCAGGATAAAAGCGAAAGGGGGAGGGGAATTGAAACCTCAAGTACGAGAATAATAGTCTACTATCTGACTTTTCAGTCTCGGATTTGTAGCCGGGATATCTCAGATTAAATCTACGAAGTATCCTCACTGTGGCAATTATGAGTTCTCATTCACTACAGCTCTCTTAATACACATTCCCTATTATATTTCACATTTCGCTTTCTAACTGTACATGCATTGTAAGAGAAATGTATTGTTACTGTGAGGGAAAGGTTCTACAATACAGTAAGTATTTTCATATGCACACGAGAATCAGTCAGGGGTGTAATTTCTGTGAAAGATTTTGTCAATACTTAAGATAGCCGCAAATAAAATACGTTTCCTGGGTAGTCATTAGGCAAATTGTCTTGCATGCAGGCCGAGGTTGTCAGTAGGCACAAACCTAGTGGTATGTTCCTCTGAGCTGATCACCCCCTAAAGCTTTAACATTTCAGTTGAATGAATTTCATATGTGTGACAGAAAAACTTAGCAAATTCTACAATACAATTCTACTTTTAAGCATCAATTTTATTCTTTGGCAAAATAGAGAGTACATTTTTAGAACATATTAAGTAGAAGAATTTTTAATGCGTTTTTCTTTTTACAAAATACTCTTTTTGTTTAAGATTGTATTGCCATTAAACTACGATTGTAAGGGAAATTTAAACCCTCCAATAACTGGTCCTAAATCGATTTGCAAGAATCATCTCATGAAACGGTGAAGCAAAGAAGGAAAATGGTAAATAGAAGCAACGAAGGAAAATGGTAAAATGAAACATCGAATGAACATGGTAAAAAGAAGCAAAGAAGGAAAGTTGCCCAAAACTACTCATGGGACTAAAACCCTGTAAGAAACGATGTGATGCATCTTGCTTTGATAATGAATGAATAAACAAGACACTTTCATCTCAGTACATTAGTAAATTAATATACTTTATCAATAGGAATTTAAGAAAATATTTCTCCGTAAATAATATCGGTGATCAAAGAACTTGTTTAAGTAGTACAATGAGATGGTGATTGAAAATTTTGAAATTAAATTATTATTCTCACTTTCATAGTTTGAAGGTCAATGCACCGTTCGCCGAGCAGAAAGAGAAAACCCGTTTTGCATCTTTCTAAAAATGTTGGAAGACTATTTCTAGATGAGAAAGTGAGTAAGAAGCAGACGACCTGTCGGTGCCTTGCGTCGGGGCAGTCGGTGCGGCAGAAGCCGGAAAAGGGGGCGGTGGCGGCGGGAGCGACGGCGCGGCCAGTGATAGAAGCTCCTGCTTGCACCGGAAGTCGACGGGGGAGAGGGCGGGGAACAATGCAGCGGTCACGAATCATTCACTTGCTACGCGTCCCACGGTGGACGGCAGCGGTCGATAGCCAAATGTGACGCGAGAATTTCCGCTACGTATCCGCACACGACCCTAGATGCATCCCGTAATTTGAATTCGAAAAATGAATTTTATTCTATCAAATCGTATTTTACCTACAGCACGACAACATTTATTCAATGCACCATTTAAAATAATAGATTATCAATAGCTAACATATTAAACTTGAATATGATAAACATACATTCCCCGAAAAAACTTTAAGAGCGACAATATGCCTTAAAAGCTCAGCTCCGAAAATAAATTAAAAACTAAAAATTTCTATTCAAAAATATTAATCTTGTGAAATGTATTCCTAATCATGCATCTTCCCTTTCTTTTCTCCAATACTTATGATAGATGAAATGAGTATCATTGTTTCTATGATCACATGTCTTTGTTGAGGTCGACGCGACACATATCACTGACGTACACCGGAAGTTGAAACTATATTGTTTACTATTATGATAAAATGATTTTCACTTCATCATCTAGTATATGAATTTTAATAATAATAGTAGTTCTGAAAACAAGAATGAGCATGAATATTCTCTGACGTCCTCAATCCTACTTAATTACGAGAAAGTGAGCTCTTGCTCATACTCGCGAGAATTGTATCTTAATATTTTTGGCAATTTCTTCAGAGTATAAATGAAACTGGAGAGTGACGGAGGAGGGATCTGCTGCTCCTGTTCCCCCCTCACACACACACGTAACCATGTAACAGAACTACGTAATTACTCATTTTCATTAATATTACATATTTATGAAATTCGAATATTGGTCAATGGGAACTGGAACGCCCTCCACCCTTCATAAAAATTATCCCCATCGTCAAACATTAATCTCAATTCCCACCCCTAATTCCCAAAATATATCGATTTATCCCATCCAATAGCGCACAGATGCATTTCCGATATTCTGTCGCGTGATGTTGAAGGTCGTCCAAGTGCGGTGCAGAATGCAGCGGAGCGGGCGCGGGTGTGACGATGGCGAGGGGCGTCGCGCCGGCGGCGGAGTCGGCGGAGAGGGGAGGAGTGGCGGCGGGGGTGGGAACCGCGGAGCAGCAACTCGCTTCCGTGGCCTTCAGCGGGCGCCTTCACCTCCGTCGCCACCACCCCCATCGCCAAGGCAGCTAGCTCCATTGTGGCAGTCGGCCTATGAAGACGTCGTCACCCCCCAACATTACGATAGAATCAGTGGTTTCGTTGAGAAAAAGTATCAACCGGAACTCGCCTTGTCAATTCGCAAAACCACAAATGAACTCGTAGCGCTCTCATCCCGTCTCTAGTGGTTCCTGTAGTAAGTATGGGTCGAGACACGAATGGGTCAATGTTGACTTGTTGACTCATGAAATTACTATCTACCATATACAATAAATAACGTAATTATATGTTTTATTTTCCGGAACAGCGCTGCGAGCCGTTTCAAACTAACTAAACCACTGGGTAGAATTCTATCAATTTATCGTCAGATAAGGAAAGGATATCGTAGAGGCCATGTTCACAAGAAACAATGGATCAAATGTTTTATTCGAACGAAGAAAATGCACATTACTTGGTTGTTTTATTTTCTTTCTACAATCAATCATGATTATTTCCAAACTTTTTAATTGTTAAATTAATTTTGGAAATATGGTCCGATAAGTCATTGAGTCTAAAACAAATATTTTACCAATTTTAATCTAACTGATGTCTTTGTCTAAATGTGGATAGGTATCTTTTTTATCATAACTTCAAAGTCAACTCGAGGAACCGCCATTAAAGTGGTAAGTGGATAAGATCATTGACTCAGATTTTTCTCGTCGCTGCTCTACAGTTTTCACTTGAATTATGGAGAATATCTGCGACATCGAAATAAGATTATTAAAAATAACGAACCTTGAAATCAAACTTGAAATAATCCTGACGCGTTACGAATTAATAAATGGTGTCGCTTCCGTCAATGCGTGAATTCGTGTTTCGTTATGTTTTTCCTTGTGCTCTACAACGTAGGTCGGAAGACATTATCTGGATACTGCATCTCAATACTTGTTTCTTATTCTCTCGTTTCTCATGAAATCTTGAGCAAATGCTTCCTTCCGTCTTTCCTTCCTTTGATGCTCATTTCCTAAGGAAGAAACTGTTAATAATCTCCGAGAAATATAAATATTCTCATCAGGCATTCTGGTGGCAAATGACTAATTAAAGCAATTATACGATTTACTTTATACGATATATTTTATACGATTGTCTGACTGCAATGTTGGAATCGAATAGTTCAAGCATCGTGGTACAGGAAGAGCCTTGTTTAGGTATGTCCTGCGGAAATTTGCAGAGAAAGGACGTATCTTCAGTTTAGGTCAAGATTATAACACTGGAATAGTCTTCACCAAGGTTTCGGCTACTTATTTGGACTCACCAAGGTTCAAAAGAAAGAAAAGTCATACACTTTTTCATAATTAAGAGTTGTTGAGGAATTTTTTTGTTACAAATGAATAATAAACCATCCATTTAAGTCAGTGGTTTACACGTAGCTGGAAGATTTATAAAATGAAAACTATTCGGACTGCACTGTACAACTTCCTTTCTCTAAAATGGTTCGTCCCAAAACGGTGTAACACATGTTCTAATAACTAATATCGACAAAGTTAGATTCGAACAACCTTTAAAACATATTACATTGCATACTACAAATATTTCCTTAATTCAAAACCTGTAGAATGGAAGCCACACCTCTTTCCGAATATCAAAATATTAATGACATGAAGTTTGATATTAAAGATATAAAGTTGAAGAGATGAAGGTTGAAGATATGCTGTTGAGATGAAGTCTCATTAGTAATACAATTCCTTTACGGTATTTGAATATCATTAGCTATTATCCTCTTTAATATTTTTTTTCAAAAGAGATAAATCATAAAAAGTATTCAATAATGCGCATAATTTAAAGATTTTCCAAAAACTTTCAATTACCTAATGGTTAACTTTTCCAAAAACTGGGGCCCGGAAATGACTTACATGTGGTAAATGAGATTTCCTAGATGTTTGAAAACGAAACTTCAGGTCAGACCCCGCGAAAGATTCAAAATTATGACATAGAAATACATCCAGACACAACACTTTCAAACAGATTTTATTTCATTTTTCTACGATTAAAATATATTGTGCAACTTTCAGTACAATCGGAAAGAAAACATGGGAGATTTTTAAGTTAATAGACTAGTGTACAATTAATGTTGAGACGATTTTTCTGAACGAGCCCTTAATATGGCGACATTATTGAATTTTATCAAAGAATTGAAAAAATGTATTATAAAAAAATCCAAAATTATATTCTCCTTTTAAAAAAATATACCAAAGGAATATGTTTAATGACTATCATCCATTAAAACTTTCGGAGAAGTAGGTTAGGGTAACAGTTATGTAAAACAGTTATGTCTCACGAATTAAAGTTCTGTGGTTTCCTAGTTAGTTCATTTGTGGTTCTCAGGAACATAATCGGACGTCATCACGAACATAATCGGAATTTTAAACACGCAAGAGACTTACCTACCTAACAAGTGTTAACGTAAGCTTTTTAATTAGCAAAACATTTAAAAGTGTTTAAAACGTAAAATTATTAATTCTTATTCAATACCTCTAATAAGAAAGAACTTATCAATCAATATACCATTGAGACGAATATCTGACACTTGAAAATAGTTTTCATATCGCTGTACTCTTCTCTGATATCAGGGTTTTCATCCTCCCAACACAAACATTTCTATCAAATCACATTCTAAAAGGAAACGTCAAACGAAATTTACAGAGATTTCGATTCCTAGATTTGATGGAAACGTGGTTATGACGATTTGGAAAAAAAGGATTTTTGAGAAGCAATTGTGAAGTTTGAGGGAAGAGCATTTCACAGAAAGGTTGAACTAATTTTGTATTTCGCATTTCAAGCAGTCTTAAACTATTGCCCCAGTCCACTGATTAATTTTTTTTCTTATAGAGACGCAAAAGCATTTCCGAAAAAGAAATATTAAAATTGAATCCAAAAGTTTCCGAAATTTGCTTCATTAACTAACTGTATAAACTTGGTAATTGTGGTGCTTTAGCAACATTATCAAAGCATGATAAATTGAAAGACGTTTCTATGTTGCTCATTTTTTTATTATTGGTGTTAAAAAGCTTTTTCGGCTGCATAGCAACCATCGTCAGTAACATACACTGAGTGTTGAGGAATATTTTTGGCGAATGCATTCGCCAAAAATATTCCTCAACACTCAGTGTATGTTACTGACGATGGTTGCTATGCAGCCGAAAAAGCTTTTTAACACCAATAATAAAAAAATGAGCAACATAGAAACGTCTTTCAATTTATCATAACTGTATAAAGAATTCTCGATTTCAAAATAAGTACATAATTTTACATTACCTGAGGACCTATACAAAAGTGCAGAACACAGATTTTTAAATACAAAAGCAACTGAACGTGTTGAAACATTAGAAGCACCTAAAACGTGCACGAAAAATCATGAGTAGTTTTATGAAACAACTTCGTGAAACAAAAACTAAATTGTAATTAAGAAAAGAAAAATCTAAATGTAATAATAAAACCCACATTAATGGGATTACGTTATGTACCTCTTCTTTAACGTATTATATAGGTAGACAATCATGCAGAATGCTCTGCCAATTCCAAGCTAGTACACTTTTTTTTTCTTGTTCCTAGTAACACAGAATGGCAATTCACCGCGGTCCGCACCCGCCACTCCATTGTTATTACCCACTTTCGCACAATAACTGAAAGGAGAACAGTCTCAGATGTCAACATCCCTCATCTTCAAGACTGAAACTTAATTAAACTTTCAACTTCAATGTCGTAACCGTCCGTTTTCATATTTTTCAGACGCGATTTATGGCGCAATAGGAGAACGGTAGTTTTGGTCCCATCTTCTGCAGAACAGCATTTGTGCCTACTTCCTCGAATGAAATGTGTTCCATAATTGTCATATCTCTTGTGACAGCAGTTGCATGAGACTGAGAATGAACATCCCCGTCTCGAGAAGGCTTATCTCGCAATAATTTTTCTGACTGGAAATCGGTCGTGAATATACTCATATTATTCCTTAGCATATGTAACCTAGAACGTATTTTGTGCAACAGATCAACGACAATAAAATTCCTGAGTGAGACATCTATTTGTAATACCATAATCATAGATTGATCATTACGGTGACATATGTATATTCAATAAAGTAGGCCAGATAAGGATACTTTTACTTTATTACAATTTGTTTAATGATTCCCAGTTTAAGACGGATAAAATGAAATTTTTTATCGTTCCTTAAAAAAGTGAGGGGGGGAGGCGACTGCCTCCCACCGCCAAAGATAAAAATTTCATTTTAACCGTCCCCGCCACTGTGATTGTCAATGAAACGGTTTCCCTATCTCTTTCATTCATTGGTTTTGTAGTTCTTTTTATTCCCCTTATATCTTTATTCTTAACCTTTTCTTTAACATAATGTGTAGGTAACTAGCAACACTTTTTGCAAAGTTTGTGAGTAAAGTGTTTTAAATTCCTGTAATCGTTGAACATTTCGGGATCTTGTTTACGCATGTTGAACTGCATTGTCTTTTTGCTTGCTCGAGTTGACTCAGGATGATATTGTTTAATAATTTGTGTTCCATCATACCTAGTTATCCTTCAAATGAGATATAATAATAATTTCAACTATTACCATCGTTCTCACAGCTCCTTACATTGATGCCATTTTGCCGCCACGACTTCCACGCGCAGTCGTCAACCAACAGCCGCTATCATCCGCTGTCAACATTTATTGTAACAGCCTCACCCGTCATCCGTTAGGTTGCCATCTAGTGTCGGCTCCTAGTTTTTCAGCTTCGTCTATTCGGTTGTTCGTTCTTCAGGTGTCTAGCGTTTGGTACGTCTCGTCAAAACGAGTTTGTCACTTTTCCACTGCAGAGTTGATTTAGAACCACCGCCCACAAAGCTACGCATAGCTTCACATGATATTACGCGATATAACTTTGAACAATAATAACAGAGAATGAAACAATTATTTTTTCAATCCAGTTTCGACTGAACAAAAAAATGCATAGTATATTGTAAACTCGAAGTACAAAAGTAAGTGAATTCCAACATTTAGTTCACTAATCTCAATTTTGAGAGATTTTTTGCTTGTTTATAAATATACTCTCAATACAATACCACTCTTTGCCAAAAAGGAGCATATCGTTCGGGAATCGTTCTATATAATTCCCTCCCCAAAAATATAAAAGACAATTATGAAATTGAATCTCTTCAAATCCGCGGTTAAAAGCTATCTCCTGCACCAGTGCTTCTACAATGTAAAAGAATTTATTGATTTTAATAAAAGTTAAATCCGTCTTGTACTTTATTACGCCGTTGCGGTAGTACATTTAAAATAACTTATAACAATTTCAATAACTATTTTCTTGCATGATTGTGTTGTGTCGTATATTCAGTGTCTTAATACCAGTAGTGGAGAGTACCTTGGACTTAACCATATTCATTGTGATACGGAGGGGGAATTTCGGGGAAGGGTACGCATTGAGATAACAGCGAGTCTGGAAGTACGAAATCTATATTTCTCTGGAGTGTGCGAGGGACAACTTCAGGTGAAAACCTCACCTATCTCTCTGACGAAGAAACTCCCGCAGCCAAAATATGTACGTGTGATACAAATTTTTACTCGCATAAACATTCTCGCAACCACAAGTGAAGGATGTGCATCGATAATCTTCATAACATTCTTGAAAATAATGTTCTGATGCCTATGTTCGGATGCTTCTTGAACCATCCTCAGATTTCGTAATCGGTGTCCGTGAATTCAATGAATAAGTAGAAAGAGATAATAAATTCTACTGACATTTGGTTTAATTCGATTCCTCCGGCGCACAACACATCATCACTGGAATTAAATTCAGCATTTACATTCGAAATAACAGGTAGGAATAAAGATGTACTAGCGATTAAAGTTTCTACGAATCAATTTCTGCTAATGAATGCAATGATATATTTGTACAAAGATTTACGAATGAATGCAATAAATCTACAACAAAATAATAAGAAATGCATGTAAATAATAGCAAATAATTCATATTTCAACTGAATAAGAGAAGAATAAATCGCCTTTAAACAGGGAACAATTTTTAACCTCTCTTGTAGGGTGCGCTTTCACGATAAAATTTAAAACATTATCCTTAAAATTCGAATTATACAGAACACATCTTGTAATCAAAAAACACATTGCCAAATGTTTCCAAAAAATATCGTTGAACTACTGCACGTGAATTCACTACATAAATAATGCTCGTCTAAATTAAGAAACCATCTATTTACGTACTCGAGTAGTGATTAATTCTATTTTTCGTGTATTTAATATTGAAATATTTCTCGAAACTAGTTTCTTTAAGTATAGTAAATGACCCCAACTTAATATACGACATAGCGTCCGTTGTACATTCCGATCCATTCCTCCAAAACGCGTCATTGATGTCTCTGCTTTCACTACATTCTTGCATCTGCTTCACAAGAGATTTTCCACTGCGAAGGTAATTTATCTCTGGGATATACATAATATCGTAGCACACGTGTATAATCGGCTCAATAAACCCCAAGTACATATTCCGAACCGCACAGACATTCTCATACATGGAGAATGGAGACCTCTTGCGAAGGCTAAAGACGACACCTTGACCTTCAGCAGTGTCGTCGCTTCGGAGCGTCGCTGGTTCGTCGGAAGTTGAATGGTAAGTGGAGGATGGATTCTATACGTTGCCACCGGCGCGATGAAACGATCTCGCTAACGGTACCTCGAAAGTATCGAAGTCTTTATGCAAATGATTGCACGGATGATGGTGATGCGAGATACGACAATCGATTGTTTAGTGCAAGAACAACGGGAATTTTGCGGAATGATCCTCGTATCCGCTCTGAAGAATTTGCATAGAAGCATCGAATTGTTCACGAATGCTATTATACGATTTGTTGCAAAAATACGAAACACACTGAAGAAAGCGTAGAATGCATATAACCATCACCACAACATATTCACGTAAAACGCTAGTTATGAGTTATTTCTCGTTAAATTATTATTTTGATTTTTAAAGAAATGATAAAAATTGGAGTACAGTCGCATTACGATTATAATTATGGACAGATGGCAAATTAATTCGATGGGTTACTAATATTTTGCTTTTCATTGCAAGTACTTCCACTTACGTCTTTCCAAGTATGACAATTCAAACTTGTTTTAAATCCACTTCCAACAAATAAATCAAAGAAGATCCTTAATTATAACACAAAATCCATAGTTTAATGTCATTTAGATATCAAGTATGAACAATTTCTCTCAAGTGAGTCAGTTCTCAACAAAAATATACGTACTTATTCTGTGAATAACCAGTCTCCTTTGAAAAAACAGAATATTTCTTGACAAAAAAATCCTTCCCAAGGGTACCAGTGTATCGTAGTGTGTGACATAAAAAATTAGAATCTCCGCAGATCACAGCTCTTCATAATCAGTAAGTCGCGCTGAGAAAAGATTGCACAGTGAGACAAGAAACACGTACGCGGCGAGAGGTGAAGGGTAACGGCACAACTAACAGAACACGCTCTTCGCCTTCCGAAGAAACATTGGTGGCAGCGATGGGGGAGAAGAATGGGACGGATAATGGCAGTGGGGAAAAGGGGTTTTCGAACGATAAAATTAATGATAAATATTACGTCAAATTATGATAAAAAGAAAATGAATGATAAATTTGGCATAAACGACCATTATGATTCAAGTCATAACATTTATTTTACTTATCAATATATGATACGAAATGATATCGTATCATCGAAGTTTATGACAAACATCACTGAATCACAAATTATATAAAGGTAGCAAATGAATTCATAATCGACGGGAAAATAAATATTTTGCTTTGGATTGTATTACTTCCGTGCTTACATCTTTCCAAGTACGCCAAGTCAAACATTTACGTTTCAAAAGAGCTCAGAGAGGGTATTCGAACTTCCTGGTCAACTAAAACCCGGAGCAATCACCACGTACTTTCTTTCTCATACAATTGCGCAAAAAAATATGTCAATCAACGTCAACTAAACAGCAATTATTTTTGAAAATCCATTTTACAAAAACACCTACCATAATAAAAATGGCATAGAAAATAGAATTTTTACCAATATAGCAAAAAATTTTCATTTTATTTTAGTATTTCCATTTAATGTTATTGAAGTTTATAGTTTCTCAGTTCAAATAAATAAATAAATAAATTTATTATCAAAAAAGCAGTTACAAACTGCGTATGACGGCGTGGATGGGGCAATAAACTAATTTTATTTAATTTTAAAACACATTTTTTGAATGGAATATGTCCAAAATTATGGTATTTTTCCTTGCCCGATATATTTACGTAAATGCATTGCATTTGTTTACAGTAAAAAATAATATTTATAAAAACTTTGTAAATTACGTACATTTCACTAAATTGTACAAAACCTAATTAATAATATTTATCCCATAAATAATAACATTCAAACCTAAATTTTATTAACTATTTATTTTAATTTATATATGATAAAAAGAAAGGCGTTTCTATGTTGCTCATTGTCTTTCAATTTATCATTCTTTGATAATATTGCTAACGCTCCACAATTACCAAGTAATTTATATATGTTAGCTTTTTCATGAATGATTTCGAGTCGATCGTATTTGGAACAGTACTAAAGCTTTACGATCTGGGTCCATGGAAATCTACTTTCAGTAGTAGTGATAAAACTCGTAAGTGTTCTAGCTAAGTTCAAGATTTTTACGATAACCCAAGAACATGAATGCTTCAACTCGAAATTCTAAAGCAGATATTGCGAAGCTGAATATTTGAAAAGCAAATGGAGACAACATACTGCTGAAAATGCAACCTTCAGTCGCTCATGATGCCACTTTGGACATAATAAAATCGCACCTTTTTCGAGTTCAAACACCAAACATGTATAAAACACGGTATGAAATAATAGATGTTAAAATTTGAAAATAACATCAAAAGATCATAAGCGGAAACTTTAGTAGGGCACACTAACAAAAATAAGACTACCTACTGCGCAACAGGTTTTCAACAGGAAAGAGGGTAATCATCGTTTGCATATCAATCGTAGTTAATCATCCCACATTAACCATGAACGGTAATACAGTGTAAGTAGCACAGATGTAAGAGCAGCACGAAAAGCACAGATATATCGTTCATGTAACCTTTGGGTAGAGACATGAGTCCATCCAACTTCTCCTTCCGATTCCAGAGATGTATTATGTGCTCTTATGTTTCTTCCTTTTTTATTTATTGGGGCATTAGGGCTCGCCAACGTCTAGGTCAATAGAGTCCTGATCTTTCTTCTTTGCAGAGTGAAATTTTTCCAGGGTGAAATTTTACCAGTCCAATTTCAGCATTCGTATTTTTTAGCTTTCAAACACGTAAGCGGAATTAAAGGGAAGGTTTTGTGTAGGCAAATGTTTTATGGAGAAGAAATAAATATTTTGTAGGGACATCAAAATGCAAGCTACAGTTTTTGTTTTCATACAAATCAAAACTATTATGGAATTTCATAAGATGTAAAGAATAAAAAAAGTAAAAAATTACACCAGTTGGAGGCGAAATTTTACGAAGTAATATTCAGGTTAATTACCTGAAATGGTCTCACATTTCCTTACAAGGAAAAATTCTAGAAATAAAATATGGTGACGATTAGAATAAAAAAATTGTTGACATGATAATTGGAAGCAGTAGCCATAGTTTAAGGAGGAAAAAGAAAGACAACATATCTGCTTCAAGTATTAGATACTTCACAGTGTTAACCTCGTTTACAGGTCAGTTCTTACTATCCGAGTCATATAATCACGAATATTCATATCTTTTTTTCCAATGCTCTCCATATATGCATCTGACAACGCATCTGTCGTCATTTAAATTGTTTTACGTATTTATTATTTATTCTGACAATGACAAAAGCGTTATATTACTTAATTCCTATTTAATTTCCTTCTCTAGAAGGTTTTAAATCTACACACTGATGAATATTAAGGATGATTAAATATTTCATTGAAATTCTGTTTTCTAAATTAACTTACTTCACTTGCTTGGAGATTATAATTCAAATCGTAAATGACATTCTGCCAATGGAATTATTCCAATCTATACATTCTTTCATTCAGGGAAGACATCCTGCCTCAAACTCTCATACTAGTTAGGGTAAGCCGGGGTAAAGATTTGCATTTCTGACACTCCGATTTTTCACTGACTTGGAGCTCATTTAATTGTCCACAAAAATGACTTGTGTTGTAGCTCAATATCTCCTCTACCTCTGGTAAAAATGTGAATTTTTAATAAGTACATTAAGATTCCAAATATTTGATTTTTCAAAAAAATGTTTTTGCAAACCTTTGCCCCGCAGTGCGGGGCAAAGATTCGCACTGCGAACTTATCTCTTTTCCTTGCAAATATAAAATGTGGAGATACAAAGTTTCCAGTGGCACTCATAGCATAGACAACAGTAACAGTTTTCCATGTTCTGCGGACACAGTCTTGCCAACCTCATTTTTTCCAGTTGGAGCAATGAGGAATTTTATTGGGAACCGTTTGAACCCCAGTTTCGACCATGTTAAACACTGTATCTGGTGGAAACTTATAAGTAAGGAGTGCTTGTCGCAAATTGTCAAAGTATTGGTTGAGTTGGAATCTGTTATCCCATGGTCCGAGCCACGCTCGCTTTTTGTGGGGTCCTTAGAGATAATGTCCATTTTCATGAAAGCTTTGGTAAAATCTTCCCTAGCCATCTCAGTAGATTCTGAGATGGATATTTAATGTTTTTACCTTAGTGAAAGAGTAAAGTAGAAATCTCAATGATTTCTAAATCAACACAATGATGAACCAACTCCTTTTCATGATCCTCGTTGAAGTCTTCCATGAATTACCGAATACTTAATACTTACTCTTATCATATCAGTAATCCATGAATTGTACACAAAATAGAAAAAGAAAGGAAGAAAAGTTTTACTTTCAAACACTGGCAGTGGCAAAGGTTTGAAGGTGTGGAGCAAAGGTGCGCGGATAGGCACCTGTGAACCTTTACCCCAAATCACTTGCGAACTTTTAACCCTTTTTGAACAGTTTTGTTTGGGCGGAATTTCTTCCTCGTTGAACTAGGAAACTTGAAATATATAGGTGGCATTTCAAAGCTTATTATACATACTAAACAGATAAAAAGTGGTTGAAACCTTTGATAATTATGTTGAGTACTNTAAGTAAGGAGTGCTTGTCGCAAATTGTCAAAGTATTGGTTGAGTTGGAATCTGTTATCCCATGGTCCGAGCCACGCTCGCTTTTTGTGGGGTCCTTAGAGATAATGTCCATTTTCATGAAAGCTTTGGTAAAATCTTCCCTAGCCATCTCAGTAGATTCTGAGATGGATATTTAATGTTTTTACCTTAGTGAAAGAGTAAAGTAGAAATCTCAATGATTTCTAAATCAACACAATGATGAACCAACTCCTTTTCATGATCCTCGTTGAAGTCTTCTATGAATTACCGAATACTTAATACTTACTCTTATCATATCAGTAATCCATGAATTGTACACAAAATAGAAAAAGAAAGGAAGAAAAGTTTTACTTTCAAACACTGGCAGTGGCAAAGGTTTGAAGGTGTGGAGCAAAGGTGCGCGGATAGGCACCTGTGAACCTTTACCCCAAATCACTTGCGAACTTTTAACCCTTTTTGAACAGTTTTGTTTGGGCGGAATTTCTTCCTCGTTGAACTAGGAAACTTGAAATATATAGGTGGCATTTCAAAGCTTATTATACATACTAAACAGATAAAAAGTGGTTGAAACCTTTGATAATTATGTTGAGTACTTAATTTTACCTAAATGTTGCGGAAAAATAACATCGAAAAGGAGAAAAACGATTTCACCTCATTTTCTTCAGTGTGCAGTACACGGAGTCGTCGGGATTCCACAAGGCGACTGACGGGAGATAGACGAATGTGCCACGTACCGGATTTACGCGGAAAATCGTCTCCCACCTGTTCAAACTTCAATACAAACCTTTGCCCCGTGCAAACCTTTACCCCGGTTTACCCTATGTGTCACTTCATAAGACTTTTCATTGATGTACATTTTCGTGTTGATGGTTCTATCCAATTTTGTTCACAATAGTCTCAATATAGTATGTGATCTTGTTTCTGTCTTCTTTTCTGATAATCTGTGAGCGTGTTTTACGTATACACTGGCAGCGGCTGTTCCATTGGTGGTCGTGGA
This sequence comes from Laupala kohalensis, assembly GCA_002313205.1. Taxonomy (NCBI): domain Eukaryota; kingdom Metazoa; phylum Arthropoda; class Insecta; order Orthoptera; family Trigonidiidae; genus Laupala; species Laupala kohalensis. The sequence continues at coordinate 213,458 of NNCF01131194.1, read as the reverse complement.
GGAGAGAGGCGGCTAGCGGAGGATGAAGATGACTTCCGGTGCAGAATCACCTTTGCTTCCTCCGCGTCTATCATTCATCAATAGGCAACGGTAAGTTAAATGCTCTAGTCACAAATAGAGCTCAAGCAAATAAATTTATTTCGTGACAAAGAACAACCTGGGAAGTATCTTTCATCATTGCTCCAACAAAGGCCTGGCAATCACAGTTACTCCCATCCACTCAAAACACCCACTCGCATCTGACTTATTAACGCTGTTGTTCCCACACATTCAGTCACTGGGCCATCTGCAATTCCTCCGTTATTCCCAACACCTCCGGGGAGCCGTCCTCGTAGCCGTCGAGTGTTCTCCAGTATGCCTCTTCTCCTTCCCTCCCTCCTCCGCTCTTCTAATTCTTATTCTTCCTCCTCCGTCGCCAGCTCTGTCGCCCAATGTCATTCATCCGGCTGTGGCTTGCGCGTCACCCTACATGGACAGGCCTTGGGGCCGGCGGGGAACCGACCTCCGGCCTACCGCCGTCGCTGCCTCAGCGGCAGCCGCTGCCACGGACGTTGTGTTGTGCCTCATGTCGCTGCCGCCGCTGCGCCGGCCGCCATGGCGCGCCTCGCCCACTCGGACTCTCGAGAGGACGAAGGCGAACGCGACGTCCACGTCGGTTGGTCGACTTCTCGTTGCGCGGCGCGGCGCGGCGGTGCTCCGATCTATGAGATGGCAGGTAGATCGGGAACGCGCGATTGTGATGCGTTTGCAGGAAGATATCCGACATCGCGCTTCTCATTGGTCCGAGTGCCGGGTGTCCGCAATAATAAATCGTATCTCACATACTATTTGACCGCGACCCGATTTACCAGAAGGCTTAAAGGGAACCTGCATTTAGACGGCACGAAAGAAGTATTTTTGTTTTTGAATGCATTCGTGGAAAATTTTCAATAATCTAAATCAAGAACGAATGAAATTTTTTATTGAAACCCCAACTCCGTCTCATTCACATAGTTAGGTTGAAATGTCGTCTAATGTTTTAAAAATCTTAAAAACCGTGTTACATACGTTGGGCTTGCCTGTATGGGACATTATTATAATAATTTTATTCTTTAGAAAAATATTAAATTATCCGACTCGTTGCTCATTTTTCACATTCTTATTTTTGTTACTAATTTTCACCAAGATCATATTTAAAAATTAAACTCAAGCAGTTGCACATAGAATGAAACAAACAAAACCAAAACCTATAGAGTGAAATATACTTGTATTTGACATGTTCTCTTAAATTTAGAAGATATTCATACGTCATCCACGGAATACGTTATTCTCGGACACTACTTTACTAAAAAGACTAGACAAATATTTCTTTTTTTCAAAATTCAATAAAAAATTAGTTTTTTAACTCTTTATCATGCAGGAATCATGATACAACCATTTTTACGAAATTGATAGCCCTTTTTGCCTACTGTATTGTAAACTAACATTTTTTATTTTTCCAAAAAGAGTTTTTGGTACGAAAATTACATTATTCAAAAGTCTTAAAACTGTAACAATAAATGATTTTTGAAAAGCAGCACGGCACTCAGGCTTTTGAAAAATGAGAGCAGCTCTCCTACATTAATCAATCAACACACGATCTTGACCCCGACATGTACGTAATCTCAGAAATATTAACTCCCCGCCCCGTCGGTTTTTACTCCCGTCTTGCCCGGAAGCTTAGATTTAATGATACAATGTCCACTCTTTTGCTTCTTGAGAGATATTCATATTCCTCATGAGGATATACACAATATAAACTACTTTTTCAATGATAGAATATGTACGTTTTATTACATCACCCATGAAATGCCCCCTTCGAATCAGATTCCTGCGTATTCTTGAGATTTACGAAATGAAGGAATTATCATTAAAATGCTTCTGTTACGTCATTTCGTGAAATTATTCTTAAATCATTTTATTTATACTCAATATTGTTCATGGAATTTTTATTTAATTTACTTGATGTACACGTGGTGTTATGATCAACTGGTGATAACCTTTCGTCCATTTCAAGTGTAAAAACACGGAACATTAACCGTCAAATGTACACTAGATATGCAGCATATTCATTGGCATTATAGTGTATCCAGATTATTTTTTTGTTTTATAAATGAGAGACTAGACGAAGAGAAACACCATCGAGAGGTATAAGAGAGGTTAGAACACCAATATTATGTCAAAACATGAGGAGGTGAATATTTTCCCTAATCATCGCTATATCAATACGATTTGTACACGAACGATAAAATACACGGGGAAGGGGAGAATACTTGTTCAGTAAACAAGAGCTCTTTCAAAGGAAATTGTTGATATGTCACTGCAAATTGGGAGTATTACGGTTCATTGAGTATATTCTCTGAATTTTTCATATATCGCTAATGAAAAGAGTAAAAACTCACGGTATTTTAGCCATACTATCACAATATTTATAATTTGTATTTTGGCTACGAACAGTGAGAGCAATGAATTTTTCCAGGAATTTTTAAAGGATTATCGGACCTAATCGTTTGTAATATCCAAGTTCATACCATATACTTCATAAGGCCTTAAAAGATTCTATCTCACACGCCAAATCTAACTCCTCGTAGAAAGAATAAAGATGTCCGTATATGATACATAATAATGTATGATACCTATAAGATCTAGATTAATCGTAACAAAGGAAAGTTGATTACCCACTATATGTGATAAACCGAAAACAGCAAAGTAAAAGTTAAAGTACAGCATAAAAGCATAAAATTTAATTAAGGTAACACATTTCAACTTGATTTTAGTCAACAGAAACACAAATAGATGATTTTATCGTATCGAGCCCTGTCGTAGATGCATATGAAATTTCCAAGTCATGGATCATGTGTCCCGGAGCTTGTGCTGCCAGGAAGAAAGTGTGGATAAGGAGGGTTCTCTTCACCCACTCGTACGATGCATAAACACTCCGGAGGAACGACCTGTCCGTTGGTTCTAGGAGGAGGATCGCGATGACACGACTAAACTTCGAAAGCAATAGCTATTCATCTTCCGTTTGTACGGACAATAGGCACCTCGATTAACAATTGTCTTGCATACAATGACAAATACTAGTAGAGACAAGTTTTAAAAACTTTCTTTTGATTTACATGCAAATGAATTGCAAAATTTTGCTTTCGTAAGAGTAAAATAATTGTCAGAGCAAGATTTCAAATCCGGGGATATTAGTATAAATAAGATTTCGGCAATGGTTTACGCTTTAAATGGCGAGCGCAGAAGCATACTGACGTACCAATAAATTTGTGATAACAATTCGATGGAGTCATATAAAATATTGTAACAGTCATTAAATTAGTTTGTAACTTTTTTTTTACAATAAATTGTTTATTTATTTATGGATGTATATCGAATGTGACACTCACGTTACCCTCCAATTCAACACAAACCGAGAATAAAAATCGTTGCGATCTAGAATAAAGTTCCATATCTGGATAGCTTACAAAGCCACCATTCACTTCCGCATTCCACTTCTGGTCTTTGAAAAAAGAAGGATTATTTTTCGGGAAATTGAGGATTTTGATTACATGTTTTAATCGTGTGCTTAAGTAAGCTCCAATTCTTTAAGCAAAATATCTAAATGATAAACTATGGTTGTTTCATTGTATGGTTCTCGCTTCTCCGTAGAACTCACATAAATTGAAAATATTTAATTTACTAAAGATTTATGATTTTGATATTTATGTGTGTGTGATGAAACAATTCATTAAAGATGGGGTTATGAATATATCTGTTGGTTCAGAGTGAACAAATAATTTTTTACTAAATGATAATAGATTTTGAATGATTATTCTTAAACCACTGATCACGAACTGCCATTATCTTTCACAAATGACAAAAAACGGATTTCCAATGGAGATATACCATTGATCCGAGGAAGCTCGAAAACTGCTTTAAAACGTTCATTACTTACACGTAATTTCCAACGACAATCAAAAACATCAAAAGAGAGCAAAGAGAACAAATGGCTCTGTAGTCATCGGTTCGAAAACCTTGACATGAGAATTGCTAGTCTTGACCTTCAGTACACAAAAAGATACAAACATGTCTCTACCCAAAGGACCAAACTTAGACATCGACAAAAGAAATAAATGACTGTGGCTTCTCTCCTTTGTCCTTCACTACAACCACAAACCCTATTTAACCCCTCCCCCCCTAATTTTATTATTATACCAATCTGTATTTATCTAGCAGCGTGTGGAGACATGATGGTATGGAGACGATGAAACGTTCATGGCTCTATTTCCATTTTAAGGTAAAACAATTCGCGTTCATGACCTGACCGAATATTCTGTGGTTTCCTGGTCGCCCTCTGTCAATGCTATGGCCACTATTTTGCCTTGACCATCAACTTCCCTGCTCTGACCATTCCTTTCCTTCTCTCCCCTTCCTTCGCATCATTATTTTAAGTATGAGACATCACAATGAGAGAACGGATGTAAGAATTTGACACCAGAATAGTATTTATCTCCTTATGTGGCGAGTCACGGGTTTGAACTTCCGCCCACCCATGTATTGACGGGATGGGATTTGAATATTCTGATGGTCACGAAGAGTAAGATACTGGATCGATATGCGTGTTGAAATCCTCAGCTGAAAAACCTCATAACCTCATAACAACTGACTCAAGCGAGTTCTATCTCTGAATCAGTTTGAAATTGAAGACACTACGTTGATAAATTAAAGTGAATTGTCAGCGTTCATTTATTCACAATTTTTTCTGTAACGTTCATCAATCAAGTTGGAAGTAAAAAGCGATTTATTTGCATTCATGTTTCTGTAGAAATGTTTCGTTGAGCGTTAAGAGTTTTGCGATTCATCACCGCAAGAAATAACCATGCACGCGCGGTGCGCTGCGAGGATATTTCACATCAGGAAGTGCTTAGTAGTTATTCTGGTATCACCGCAGAAACCAAGGAAGCCCTTGGTTGTTCGTAGCCAGAGAGACGTCGTCAAAGCAGAGGTAAAAAATAGTCCTCGACCCAAAATGTGTCTCAAGACCATTAGATCACATCTCTTGAGTTAATCCCATCTGCGTCTTGATTAAACTCATTCGTCGTTTGGCAGTTGAAGGGAACACACCGACCACAAGATTAGTGATGACAGACAACCTTCCTTCATTGTTTGTTCACAAGACTTCGGTCTAGGAGAGGTGATGTAGAGAGAATCATATACGGAAGGTTATCTGTTAAGTCAAGGTGTCACTCCATTATTTAACCTTTGGATCGTCCTCGAAACATTTGATAGAAGATAAATGACCCATGACATTTATACAGGTCATCAAAACATCACTGTGGTTGTAACCGATCTCGTAGCTGAATAACAAGATGAACATGATCGAATCTCAGTTGGTTAGATACATGGACAGGAACAATCGGTCAACCTTCACGAATGTAATGCATTCTTCTAACAAAGTCATCTACTTACTAATCGACAGGGGGTGGTCCTCCTAAATGCCAAAGAGGACTTCTGAACTACAATTTCTTATCTTCAAAATGCACCTCTTCAACAGCGCAGACCATTAATTATGAAGAAAATTACATATCCTGTTCATGGTAAATTTGCAAATTGACAGTTACAAACTAGTCGACCTCAGTTGAATGGGTGGTTCTCTCCTAACACAATGCATTAGTTGTCTTTCATTTAGAATCTTCGGTTCATTGTAGACAATGTTAAGAGAAAAATGCAAGGTTAAAGAACGCGTGGTGAGAAAATTCGAAATTAAAGAGTATTAAATGCTCTTATCCATTTATGTACAGTAGGATTATTTTTCGTATTAGAACAACAAAAGCGCGATTTCTTTAACTTGTTAAGGTTCTGTTGTTTTGAAACTCAAGTACATGACATTATACCTTTTGACTCGATGCTTACAAATAACTGTAATTGCAATATGCATGTTGTATTTTCAAGGACTTATCTTTGTAACCTTAAGAAACGTAGCTTTCAAATGACAAATGTTGAACTTTGTCGAACGCCGAGTCCGGACAGAGGAATCGAAATGGAAGATTACTACTCATAATCTGACAAGATTCACTTCCGCTCAACAACATATTAAAAAGAAAGGTCTGACTTCAGCCATATCTTCTGTGAGTTTCGTTTGACTCTTAAATTATTAGTCGGTGTACATTTCCCTACAGAAATGNAACATTGAATTTTTCCAATTTTCGGAATTTTAACATTCATTTTCATTCTCCAGCTTAATTTTTTTTTTTTTTTTTGGTTGGGGCTTTAGGGCTCGTCAACATCGAGGTCATTAGAGCCCATGTTATTGAGCAATGAAGCAGGTTACATTTGTTTCGGGGGAACCCAGAGGGTTGCTCGCACATCAACCGGTCCTGTAAGACCATCTGTACCTTGACAGGCGTGAATGTCAAAAAGTGACAAAGGAGAGTGGGACATGAAATGAAAAAGGAGTGAGGAAACGGTGTTAAAAAATATTGTGTGTGAATTGAATCTGATAAAATGATCTAATTCATTTGTATACATATGCTGTACTGACAAAGAAAATAAAATATTGAAAAAATCCAAACCTAAAAGGATAGGGTGTTTTGGATATTTATTTCCCCATTTCTGTGGAATAACCCATATCGCGTATTCGAGTGCGGACTGGAAGAAGATGCGCTTCTGCTGCTTATCTATCTTATCTTACCCCAACAGAAACAGCCCTCCTATTAGAACGCCTCGGCGTCTCCTTCGCTCAATGAACAGCTATTACCCCCATAAGGCTTCCACAAAAATCGCATAAATTTTCATTCTCGATCGACGCATCATTATTAATAATAGCGTAATGGTTCCTCTACATCGTTTCAGATAATTTCACAGTGTTCCATAAAATTGTATAAAATTATCCATCGGAAACAGCAAACATCCGACAAACATATTCATATTTATATATTACGTGTCATATATTGAATTTTATACTAGTACCTATTAAAACAATAGCTCCTAATCATTATCATTGTAATTAAATATTAATCTTATCATTGTAATATTTTCTTATTATATAATTCTTTAATTATATTTGTATGGCAAAAAAGTAGAAAGCATACAAAATTAGTTTTTGCGGATTAGATTTGTGAAGATTTAGAGTTATGTTCTTTCGAGTTACTTAGAGTTATGTAACTTAAGAAGGAGGATTTGTACTTTCACGAACATATGTTTTGTATATGTACGGTTTTAAGTATTTGTATAACAGAAAATAAAAAATACGATGGTAATACGAAATATAAAATTCTAATATATCTTGGAATGTAAATTGCAGCAAAGGTACAACAAGTAATATTTTCGAGTTATCAACCACATGGTGCCGAGACTAATGGTAAACTGACTTGAATCATCCCGACACCTTTTGTGTGCAGTGTGACGGGCTTTACCTTCCAACTTGAACTGATTACTATGACCGAGCGAATTTGCATTTCCTTCTGAGGTAATACGTCAAGGTCTTCCCTCCTTGCTGGCACCAGCCGCCGAACTTCGTAAGTGTTCGTAATTGTTCTAGAAAACCTTGACATAAGTCATTTTTGAGTAATATTTCAACGCCGTCACCAATGATAAATACTTCTGTTTTGCTTCCTCGAAATGAAACTTATAAAGCAACATCTCTGAGATACCAAAGAAAAAGAATTTTTGAATGCAGTCATCGCGCAGCAAAGGATAACCTCCATAAATAAAATAACAATCGCGGTCATATTCTCATTGTTTCCGAGTTAAGTAGTCTCAGCGTTGCGTCACACACTAACCCAAGGCTGCTTTATGACTTCCGTGTCATTCCATTATACATGCGGATGAGATATTCCACTCCACACCAATTTGCGGACTTCCATATCTGTTACATTAAGTATGTAGAGCTAATAACTCATATCACGTTCTATCAAACATATAAAAGTCCCGTTTTTATGCCATTTTAGGAGTAAGTTTATACGGACAAATTGTTCATCACAAACATTATAAGTATTTCTCGAAATGTAATGATTCATTGATGCATCAGGTCCCTTCGGCCGCGCGATGGCCGAATTCAGTGGAACAAATATCGCTGCATGGATTAGAGAAGCTAAAATAAAATAAAGTACTAAATACAAATTTAAAAAAAACATGAATTGGAAATTTTTAAAATATAGTTCATATAATATTATTTAACGAAATAAAAGTAATCTAATTTTTAAAATTTCAAAACGAAAAACACAAAACTTAGCAGTACTAAAGTGAAATACATCAATGGAAGATGAGAAGATATGAATTAACAATAATCGGAAGGGAAACATTTTTCTTAATGTTGTATATCTGAGAAAAAATATTATAATCATCAAAAAATCGACTTCAAGATTTTTTCCTTGAATCTTCAAATACCATTTTTTGATACGTTTCTGCGAAATTTCTTCCGAAATTCCCGGAAATTTTCGGAACACAACTTGCAGTTCGCGTCAACAACAGTGAGCATCACGTTCCAGAAATATTCGCCTCTCAAGAGGAGGATACCCGAACGAGAGACTGGTGAGCTATTGTATCCACAAACGACAAACAGAATAAACTTGTTATTGATGAAGACAGAAATAATTATCTCATTCCGTTCTTAATTCAACGAGAGTGATAAATTTCACAAGAAACAAAAACATATAATTAAACTACACTCTGATTCTTAAACCGCGTGATTCCTGGCCATCGCACATCCTTAAGCTTTGTGAGGCAGTCTCACTAATATATGAAACGTAAGCATACACGAGCGGAGAACGATAAATTATACCGAAAAAAAATACAAAAAATAGAGCAAATAAAATAAACTTTTGAAGGTAGTTGTTAACTTAATTTTAAAAATATTGATTAACATTGTAAACAATAGATGTTCATAAATTTCAATTCTTCTTGTTTACCTTATTTAAAAACTGTTCATGATTAAATTATTTATTACTTTATATAGATCAGAATGTACGGTGTCAAATTCATATTTATATTGCTCAATAAGTTTCAAAATATGTACTGACATAGAACTTAATTCAGGAAGATATAATTTAAATTTTCGCAATGATATCAGAAAAAAATACATGAATGACAAACTCGTTAATTCGAGGTTTTATATTGAGAAAGCGACAAAATTTCATACTTCGCGTAATAATAGGGATTGGAGATCATTATGTCAAAATATTATATTTCCGTTGTGTCAATTAAGTTAAAGATATAATAAATCATTTGACGAAATTTCTACGTAGAATATGTTAGAAACTGAGAAACGTTAAAAGAAGTCAAGTAATCGAATGGGAGAAGATTGACAAGAAAAGGGGAAATAAAAAATAACAAAGAATTGTTTAAATTTATAAAACAACTCTTACCGACAGTTGTAATTTTTTGAGGAATGAGAAAATAAGTCACCCGTCTCTTCATTTCTGTCCTGTTCCCTTCATTCTCAGTATAACGTACTATTTTCTACTTCCATTATACTGTTTCACTGTGATAGGTAAAAAAATGTAATTTATAAAGCCCCCCGTGGACAAGTGCTGTTGTTGTAATAAATCGTAGTCCTAGCGCACAGTAAATAAACAAGTAACACTCTCATTATTAATAAAAATACTTTATTTTCAGAAACAAGAATAAAAAATATAGTGCTAAAAATGAATCGAAAAAAAGTGTTCCATGAAAACCATTTCGTTCTCCACTACTACTTTCCGATTCTACTAGGATGTTTTGTTGGTTGTCAGAGGGTCCAGAGCTAGTAATAGGGGCAGATGAATTGAGATTATTGTGGCATTACCTAGCATCGACTGAAAGATCTGGTTTTTGACTTGGACAATTATATATTTTTGTGGAAACAAACTAGGATAAGTAGTGTTACCGAAGATCTAGAGAAACTTTGTCATAGACGAAATAAATATTTATAAGGTACCAAATCGTAGGATTGCGGGTACTGCAGGATACTGCTATGAATATGTTGTAGACTCATTTTTTTTTATATTTTTGGACGAGTGCTTTTGTTACAATTGTTTGTATACATAAAACAACAAAAGAAACTAATAAAGACGTCTTGTAAGATAAATACGCTAATGAAGGAAGTCTGACGGAGGACAAACGTAGAGAAGCTGATTGACTAATTTTCAATTACCTATATCTTATCTTAAGTGCCTAGTAAAGGTTAATGACTGCATCAATTAACTATAATTTACAAAAAAATATTTCACTTCTATAGACTACTCAAGAGATAATTCTTTTTCTTAAAAAATGTTATGAAAACTGATTTACGGAGACTTCTTTTAATAATGGGAATCTTTTCATACCGGAGTCATTTACTGATTATTATTTCATATACATAATAAATAATTCTATTTTGTATAAGGTTGCATTTTTGTGAACGATCTTGTTAAAAATATCCATTTTAACCATCATGAAAACCATATTCAATAAAACGAAATTTCATTAAATTATGAACCATTTTGATGACAACATACTACTTCAACTTCTACATTCGTGTTGAAGTTTTAGAATATAATCAAAATTTCTCATTTAAGTTCGGTTGATTATATATTCCGAAAATTTGTAAAATTAAATTCCAGATGAAGATAATGATTTAAAGGAGAATGGTTTATAAGTCAAGAAAAATAAATATATGGTCTCAAGACGTAGATCTCAATTTCTCAGTGTGGCTGCTTCAACATCTCATTAGTGGGGAATTTGAATACTGCTACCATAAACTCTTGGTTTACTTGCACTGTCCGGGGATGGGTGCGTTCTACTCTCCAATCCTCACCGACTCGTCCACAGTCGAATCATCAGCTTCCCCCCTCAACATTGAGCCCGCGGGGACCCACCAGATTTCGGGGTGAGAGAGATGAAACATTTTGGAAACTTGTTCAATTCCGTTTAGACATAATGAGTAATTCTTCCAATTATGCTAAATAATATATATGCGAAGTGAAATCTAGTCCTCTCCCTCCTAACTGAACCTATCCTTGATTCCTGCCATTCAGATGATTTTATTGCGCATCGAGGTAATGACTTCAATCTGAGTGATATTACTCAATTGCACATACTGACACTGTCGTTTCGATCCATTGCCTCGGTCCACTTCATCGGTTCAACCTCTAATAGTTTACGCGGAACAAAACCCAAGCACACGTCGAAGAGAAAAACATTCTGAATTATCAAATTAAACGACCTTATTTTTACAGGCATTATTTATTTTCTATTACGCATGTCTAGTGAGTAAACACACGTTGAACCTCGCTAGCGATCGTTACCGAGGGGCCTTAGTTGGCCGAAACAAGAGTTCGTACGTTTCTCTTACCTTCAGATGAACCATTCTTCAGGAACTTTCGTCCTCCAACACGGTGGAGAAGAGACAATTAACATGTTGTTTCTGTGGCGAAGAAGTCCACGTAAGCAGCGAGGCGTGTTCCAACACCGTTTTCCCCGTTTTTGTTGAAAACCGTTGCACACGAAAATAGTCGCAGCGGACTCGCAGCTGAAGGCGTCACAAGGAAGGACACATTTTTACTTTCGGGCTCCACGGACTNAGGTGTGCTGTCCACTCCACCACGCGCCTCGACTTCTCAGTCTGTAAACAACATCCAACTTATCCCCTGAATAGGAATGTGACCGAGGTTCACCGGAACAGGCCAGGTGGATGATGCGTACGGACTTGGGAGTCGAGGCGGGTGGTGCAGTGGACAGCACACCTGCGGCCAGAGCAGGAGGCCCCGAATTTGTGTCCCGGTCCGTCGCAATTTCACCTGGCTGATGACGACGCAAAAGTATTGTTTGCTCCTATCATTAAAGTTTGTGTTTCTATTGCGCTTATATGTCGACAACTTAGGCGATTAATGCAGACCCTCTCGAATATCTCATCTGCCAGGATGTAAACTTTCTAAGACTTTTACAATGAAATAAAAAAATGAGCACTGCACCACCAACAAAGATGACAGTAAATGTATCAAAATGAAAACTGTATGCCTGTTCTCGACAATTAATGAATTTACACTTACGTCAATGTTTCCTGAACAGCGCGATTTGTTTACAACCTCTCCACCAATCAGAGTTAAGTTGCGCTCTCACCTCGCTCTTGAAGCACGTGCGAAATGTTATCAGCAAAAAATTAAGTCAGTTTCATATTTTGTTTACATCACTTGTCGTCAACAACTTGCAATCCGTGTACAAACAAAAAATTTGCAAACATTCGCTTTAAACTCTAAGAGTACACGCATCTTAAGTACGTCATTATAACAATTAAAGGTGATTTCATGTACAGAGATGATAATTGCAATGATGTCAGATTAATAATCATATTGGGATAAAAAAGAATAGAGGAAAAAGTAGAAAGTTATTTCCTTTTCATTCAAGGCGTAAGAATGACTAAGCTCAGATTATGAAACAACTCGAAGATACAATCAGAGAATGAGGCTGGAAAGTGAACGCAATGAGCATGAGCATAAGCGAAAGTAAATGACAGGAAATGCACAAAACAGCATAAAATTACACATCGAAGGCCACACTCTACCATCATGCATGATCGACTACTTGTGCCGAAAAGTGTGAAACACATTTCACCTTGGCTCACTGCATGTTCAGAATGACGCAAGTTCCCTGAGCATTTAAATCTGGAGTCAAGGCCCCCGAAAGCAGTGACTCAACTCAATGCCCCCTGCTTTGCTTACCATGCGCGAAAGCAAGAGACACAGCGGGGGTATTCAATTCAAATAACACCTCTAGTACAAATGAAAACTTGCACGGAAGCTAAGGAGCTTGTATTTGTTGACTAGTGTCACCCCACGATGCACACAGACAGAATACCGTCTAGTAAAGCGGGAAGATACGCAGAACATTCGTAGAAGAAATTATTTTTAAGAAGTTTACTTCAAAAAAATCCAGAATAAAAAAACACTTATGAATAAATCTATAACATGTAAATATTAAACAAAATAATACAATTCCAATCACTTATAAAATAATTCGTTAACTTTCTGTATATTCCGCAATATTTACAAAATGTTGAAACAAAAAAGTATAAAAGATTATGCTCTATTAATATAACCAATGACAGGTTTCTCTCCGTTCTTTTCTATGGATTGTTCGAGTATATTCGTATAATTTTGAAAATCCACAAGACATGCTTGTGAATTGTACAATTCACACATACGGCAAATAGATTAAGGCGTTTCTTTTACACGTGGTTGTTACCAAGACTCTCTAGCAGTAAGATACAAAGACAATGATAGAGATAAAAAGGAAGTTACCTGCTTACATTGTTTGAACCTTAACTCCTTTTACCTAGTCTGTAGGGATGATATGATGCCACCTACTTTGATGTGGCGGGGGAATTAATAGGGTGCCGGATGCCCTTCCTGTCGCTACCTCTCCAAGGCGGGTGATGAATGAATGACATAGGGGTGAATGATGATGAGTGAATGTTGTAGTGGAATGATACGCAGGGGAAACGCCGAGAAAACCCGCCACAAACACCGATTCATCCAGCACCGCGAATTAGATCGGACAGGGTTTGAACCCGCGTCACTGGACTAAGAAGGCGAGTACGCTAAGCACTACACCACGGGTCGCCCCGTCATCTATTTAAAGATGTATACGTGTATAATATGATGGTTCGTTGAGGTAAATAAATTCTTTCATGATCATTTCCTTCCCTCTAATGTTTGCTAGGTTGTCGGAACTGGTTCAATAGTAAATAAACTCATGTAACTGATTAATTTTAGTCAATTTGTTTTAGTATTGGTCTTCGGAGTAACAGAACTTACAGTCTTACTTGCTTCAAAAATTATGAACAAAAGCGTGTCAGAAAACACAAATCGCCAGCGCGACATTACAATTCTAATGTATTTTACTGTGAATTATTCTTGACATTTTTGTGCAATTAAATAAATAATATGAGCTTATATTTTTCTCCGATGTGGCCGTGATCACAGGAGCATGACTGGGGAAACCAAGGACGTAAGCAGACCTTGAAAAGTAATTAGCTAATATTACGCATATGTATCCAGTGTGACTACAACGCTCTTTGTTATAATGAACGTACTTATCATTACTTTCTAGATCAAAGGGTGATTGAAAGGTTTGTCAACAATAATCCTTCACATCCCAGCAAATAAATGAACATAGCGAAAAACGGATCGTAAAAAGAGTCTGAGTTCATTTAGGTAAAGAAAAATACAATGATTATACAACACATCAATCAGAACCAGATAAAATACTGTCGTGGGAGTCAAATTAAATCAATAAATCTGTTAAAACATTCAAGACATTTCTTGTTAATATTTCTTCAGACGCCTTTTCTTGATTTAGGGGTTAATAATGCATCTAAATATATTTCTAACATATATTCATTACTGAGAAGGTAAGAAAGGGAAATTAAGTCGCACAAAAATGAGTCGCAGTTAAGCTACATAATCATCAATATTTTTTTTCGAGTAAACTGATTCGTATTTCTTTTACCCACAACTTGAGTGCGTCACTGTCAGTCCACTTCTGCTCTCTCTGAGCATCAAAGCCTCGCATTCAATGCAGGATGTATTTATCATACATCTACGACACGAAATCATCTTCTGTGCGCAGCATTCCTTAACCGAGTGACCTTTTTCGGCTTCCGCCTCAGAAGTCTTCTGCTGTACAAACTCAGTTGCCAAAAGAGAAAAAGAACTTAAGAGAAAGTAGACTCGTAGCAATAAATTTATTTCGGAGGGGGTCCAGTCATTAACATGAGAAGAATATTTTTAGTACTTTTACGTTTTGGATTTTATTTTCACACTTCCTCCAGGACAACTTATTTATTTAAAGCTTTTCTAACTGCGCCGAGAAATTGATAACATGATTTTCTGTCTCATCTTCCTCGCAACAGTATTACCTTAGCAGTACCCTACGCAGAAAAAGAACTCTTGGGATGGCGGGTGGGGAAAGGGGTGGAACGTGGTTTAAACCACAGAAAGATTGGTGGGAGAGGGAACTAAAGCAGTCATGGAAGACAGTGAAGATGGTATTAAGAACTTCTACCAGTGCATGATTAAAATTCCTGAGTAGACCTGCTGGTATAATTAGTATTATTAATATTTGCCTAGTTGACATATATTTTTATTGGTATTGGTAGTTTATTGGTGTTTGAGCTCTTGAATACCCCCCACCTCTCGCGAATTACACTGGTCCCATGCAAACTAAATTGAATCATTTCTGAAACAACCATAGTCCTGCAACTTAAACAACTATCTTGTCTTGGAAAGACGCATTGGTTATATATTTCGGTGTACTTCAATATAAATTTGATTGTCTAACAATCAGTTACAAACTACGTATGACGACTATAATAAAACGGTAATAAAACTGTTTTTTCCCGTAAGCAAGCAAGGGACCATTCCATCAATTCCAACCAAAGACAGGGGTGGATTTAATATTTCGGAAACCAGTTATTTAACAAATACGTTCCGTTATTAATTTATTATTCGCAAATTAAATCGTAAACCTATTAAAGTCAGTCAATAAATTAAAGATTAATAATAACAATGGTATTAGAGATACCCGCTTCCACGCCTCAGTCTAGTGGGTCTGTAGGTCTATATCACTCTACCTCTGCCCGTAGAAAAACCCGGGAAAGGTTGATTTACTTTCTTGGGTGGACTTACTGCCTTCGTCTTCAGATCCCATATTTTGTCACATTGATACCATTCATTTAACTATGTAAGTTTCTTGAGAGTGTTTTCCTTTCATTCCTTGGAGTAGTAGTGATACACATAAGCTCCACCCTTCGCGCTCCGTTGGGCATGTGTACCGATATATGTCGCCATCGTCTGGCTTTGTACCAGAGACACTCCACACAGTCATTTCGCGTGTGTGAAACTCGTGGTTCCGCCCACCGCCGTCCGCTTCCGCTTGCTTTTACATCGCCGAGCCAGGACAAACGTCACGTCGGCTTCCGCTCTCAGAATCCTAAATACCTGTACTGGCCGAATGGTACCGCCTATAGTCGTAGATAGAGGTGACGTGTGCTGCCTATGTTCAGTCCTGTTTTAAAGGTTGACGAAACGCTAGTGCCATTTACGATTGTGACTCGCCACTGCCCAGACAGACGAAGTCCTCAGGAATCTGATGTAGGATGATTCAAAACTCAACGTACAAACTTTTCGAGGAGGTAGAGAACACCTAAACAATAACATAGTAAAGTGACTAGAAATACGAAACTGATCAACTGTAGACGAAAATGCAGAAATGACAAAACAATTCGGGGTGGAAAAACTATTTATGTAGCGATACTTTTCACCACTAAATGTGGACACGTTAAGCGTGTCAAAAGAAGAGCTGTAAGTTCTAACCGGCCACATTGATGAACACTAATGACGAAGCAAGAATTGTCGAACCCTTTCATGAATACCAGCATTTCGCGGATGTTTGCAACAACTGTTGTGAAACTTAACGAGACGTACTGTAATATTGAAGAGTATCGCTAAATACAGTTCTCCTCCATGGCTTGTCATTTCCGCATCTTCGATTATCCTCCACTTTATCAAGTTCGTGTTTCCGGTCATATATTCTACTGTAATTGTTTTGTTTTAGTGTTTTCTATCTCCACTAAAAGTTTGTGCGAGTTTTGAATCATCTTCTATACTCTCTCAGATACTCGGACTCATGGTAGTAAAATGAAGTGCTAAGCATGCAAGATGAATATGTATTCTCTTACATTACCACATAAATAATACAGAAGTATTTATTTCAACTGTATTTGCAGAACGTAAAAAAAAATTGTCTTTAAAGAATAAAACGATACAACTTGATTGACAAATTTACGATCTTCTAGTTCATATATCACGCTATTCATAAATAATTTTACCGCTACTCATCAAAATCACTGATTTAAATGTTTCGTTCTTCAACTCTTGGTGAACCAGATAGAGAGTAAACTTCTTTCCACTTGTGTAACATGACAAAGAATATATAGAAAGGATTCCAGCCACATAATGCTTCTTGAATGTGAATATTTATACCAAAAATGAAAGTTATTTCCCTGACTCTCATGACTTCCTCGTGGGAAAGCACACGAAGATTGCGTTCGAAAACGTATTCGAGTTTGTATTATTCACAAATGAGTGGTTCCAGTTTCCCAAAACACAAATTTATATTGTTGCTGTCATCCTAAACATGCGCTGAACAAGACATGGCACAATAGAAAGAAGGAAATGGTTTGAAATGTGATTCTCGAACTAAAAAATCACAATGACCATCTAATTCAACAATAGTTGAAATAGGGATCAATGCAACAGGAACAGAGGGATACAGATGAGTACGAAAAATACACGCAATTTTCTAGTGAGTCTATGGGGACTGTCAAAGAATTATTGCAGCAGGTAAAAGGAATGACTATTTGATAAATTTTTAAAAAACATTTCAAATATATCGCAATCATATCTCAGGGAATGAGAATAATACACAAAAATTCTTTAGCACTTCAAAACAATTTTTTCTTAGTCGTTATATCTCGAAAGTGGAGTACTACTCATAAATGTAGAAAAACATGCACAGTAAATATCATCAATGGAAATGTCGTTAACATTAATACTTATGTCGGAAAGCAGCGTACCGGAAGTAAATTTGGACAAGTGTTGGTCAAAAATAGGGTTCTATTCGAGTACCAACCATTGCAGAACGAAAATGTGAAGATGAAACATCAAGATGACAAAATACATTACAGATACAAAAATTAAAACTTCATGCACTTAACGCAGTAACGAAAGTATTCTATAACAGTTATACGTTATGACAGGTTCCTAAAATATAACCGGACGAAGCAAAACTGATGAATTGCTTGAACGCCGATCGCAATAACGAGAAAGATTAAACTGAGGTGAGTATCACATTTTTATAAACTAAATTCTTCCAGCATACTCGTCTACTCTCGTTGAGACTAGGGACTACGTCTTTTGAACAGAGAAGCGCAGGTTGCCAGAGTTATCTTTACATTTTTCTTAAACATTTCAATCGAGAGGTGAAATAAATAATCACCTTCGTAAGATCTTGTTATGTTACAGGCGAAGACTGTTCTTTGTGACGTAGAACAACTAATTGGTTTACTTAGATACCTCCCAAGTTTGCAGAAGTCAGGTCCGTAGCCAGGGGGGCGGTAGATCAGGGGGGAAATGTTTATGTTCTAATAAAAGCAATTATTGATAATTTACAATTTAAAATGAACAGTTTAAAATATTTCAAGGACAAATAACTTTAAGGTTAAAATAAATTATTTTTTACGAGAAGTTTGGGTACCCCGCGAAATAAATTTCTGGCCATGGAACTAAAATTTTGGATCCAAATGGCATAAGAAACTAAGGTTTTGGATCCTAATGGGATGGGAATAATCAAAACACTTATGCCTTATCTCATTTCATTCATACGTCCATCATAAATCGTCATCCCACCACGAAAAACCTATGACTTAAGTCTGTAAACGCTCCACGGAGTCAATAGAAAGCAAACAGAAACCGCCAGGGCTGTTCTTCACGCAGCAGCCGAGACACTCGTCCTTGTCTCCTCCGCCCCCGCACACCAGGAACGAGTTCAAGCGGCGGCGTCTCCTCCTTCGCATCGCGCAAAACACATAAAGCAATCCACTCACACTTCATTGCCCCGTCCCCGACAGAGCTCTATGGTAATCCAGTCATGCAACATGCAAGAGGGAAAGGATAACAGTATATGCGGAGAGAAGCATTGAAATGAGATGAAGTAATAAAGGACGGAAAATTTAATATGGTTCAAGCGAAATGTGAGACATACTCTTACATTCATGTGGATATTTTTATTGTCATTTTCTGTTCAATAATTTACAGTAATGTATTATTTCTACCTTAGAAATAATTGAATGCAAAGATCAGACACAACTTCGAGTCAAATTTCATACTCCGAGTTCATCAGATAAATAACAACCGACGTCATAAAAATTTTCAAGTATTGCTGTTCAATGTTTTGAATTACATTATCCAACCACAAATAATTGCAATTGCAATTAATTTTAAATAAGTGATCTACTGATACCAATTAAGGATAAAATGATGGATCTGAAAAGAAAATGCGTACAGTCCAAGAGTTTTATAATAGGAATTTTGGTTTTGGGAATACCTGTGGAAAAAAAAAGAAACATACAATATATTTTCTCCGGTGACGCCGACACTGTGCCGAGATACAGTCTCGTGTGTCGTCCATGTATAGGTACAGGTTCAACAAACGTTTACTCGCATGAGTGATTACATTCTTAATTTTATTCATCCCATAAACCCAACACTTTCATCGTGCAATATCCCCCTGATAACACTTCAGATTTGTGTAAAAAAGAAAAGACAGAAAAATATCCGTAAGTTCATCATTTGAGTCGTTAAATGGTTAATGCAACAAGTGGGAGGCGGATTCGAACGGGTAAGGAGTCGGAGGAATTTCTTGAACTAAAAATCCTCAACACATCGTCAGATGGGAAACAATACGAAGCCTTTCCACAAGTCAGAAGGGAGCTTACCATTAAGTCACTGCGGGTTCAATTTCCGACGGGATCAGAAAAAATTTGTAGTTTTTCATATTAATGTTCCAGTTAATATAGCTGTGACTACTGAGAAGTGAACCCTCCTTCATCTATCCATCACCAACTGATCCTAGTATCAATAACTCTAAGTATTACTAACTACTCCTACTATCATGTCCACGTGGGCCAAGTTGTTGGTTAACCCAGCTAAGCGGCCCACCTATTAACAATAGCCCTTCCACCCACCTCCTATCTCAAATCGTTCCATGTAGATAAGCTTCATTTCCCATTTACAATACTTCAGAAAGGAGATGACATCCTAAGCGTAGTGGGATCAAATAAAGAGATCAAATTTTGGCCCTCTGCGTGGTACACCTAGACGGTTCCGGGAACTTGGTAGCATTGCATTTCATGATAAATAGGATTCTTCACAAAATAGAAAAGCATATTTTGACTACTATCCATAGAGAAAAACGTATAATAAATGACAAATACGATGAAGAGCCGATTTGACGTGAGATTGAAACGCTAAGGTCCAGCTATTCATTGTCATCCTCCACATCATAAAGCAGCAACGCGAGCCGCATCAGCGAAGAGGTCAGCGGTCGGTGTGTGGCAGCGACCACACGAGGCGGACGCCGTGTGCATGTCCTTTGTTCGAATGGACGAGAGTGGAAGCGGGGGCGGTGGAGCAGGGGCGGGGGCGGCGGAGCAGTCACCCATTGTTTATGACAGATGCCGCCACGCATGCGCAGTCGCACTCGCTCGCCGATAGATGGAAACGCGATTAGTGGTCGACCGAGGGTAATTTTTACGACTGTCAAATTTCATCTGTTCTAGAATTGTCGGGTTGGGTTTAATATTCACAGACTTTATGAGGCGAAGGACTCAAGGCGATGGAATACTGAAGATAAATGAGTTGGGAATCAAAGAAATAAATTGGGTTAATAAAAGAAAGGGAGTCCAAAATCCGAGTTCTGGATAGTGATATAATGCGTACCGTCGCCTATTTTCAGAAATCACATATCGAAATGGGTAATGAAAATTTTGTGAGTTACAATAAAAAATGGATTTCATTAAGTTGTCACGTTCTTCAGCATTCTAAGAATTTGTGACAATAGTTCGTGTGGGCAGAAAAGCAATTCACACAAACTTAGAGTACGTAATATCAAAATGTCTGTGCTTTGATAGGTTTCAGTTAGAGCCAGATTAGCCAACCGTCGCATCAAGGTTTAATTGTTTTTATTTTTATTTTTTCCCTTATAAAATGAATATAAAATTACTACAAAACTGATGATAAGACGTCTATTGACCTAACAATTTTCTTCTGTTCCAAAACAAATACAAGAATTTTAATAAATTTTTCTACAAACTATTCCAACATTTTTATATTGTTTTATCTCTCCGAGATTTTGAATTATCCACCCATTCCGCATGCCCTCAAGCAGTAGACGCCGTTGCGGACTCAATAGTAGCTGCGTGAAAAATCGAGATACCCGATCTGGACAAGTTCACGTCTTGCATACGTAGAGGACGCAATCCCCACTGGTCCAGTTTCAGATTTCGTTCCACAACTGTTCCACTTGGATAAACGCAAATGTGCAGCCAGAGATTGTTAATCACGCACGGAGGGGAATTCAATAAGTCCCACTTCCTTCTCTGAGGTACTGAGTGTGAAGGACATGCAAAGTGACAAACACATTTTAGTTCGATTCGCTTCTGAAGAATTATGGTTTAGAAATAGTATATTACAATATTTGCAGATATTATACAACACATTTTACAATAGAATTACTCATATAAAAAATAAAAGTAAGAAATTTTAAATAATTTGCTTTTCCAAGCAACACGTAAATTTATGAAAGCCAGTATTATAGGAAAATTCATAAAACAGTATACACCAAATTTGGGAGAACTGCCAACCTACACAATTGATTCCCCCTATGTCGTATACAACTCGACTAGTGATATTTTCATCTTATACGTTGGATTCACTACCACCAAACTTGACGAACTAACTCGAGGAGAACATGTTCTTAAAATTTTCTTTTTTTTCCCTTTTTTAGAGTAACAGAAAATCACAATTCCCATTTACAAAATACATGTGTAATTTATGCAAGAAATCTTTATTTTTTAATCTACTTTCAACAAAATTCATTTTACGGTAGTTTCTTTGTTGTTTCCATAGCGTTGGTACGCCCGTTACGAATGTTTCAATAGTACCACACGGAAATTTTAACGTGCGTGCTTCGTTTGCCGAGGTGTTATCGTTTAATAATTTCTTGAGCGTGTGTTACTTTTGTCAACCATGGCCGAGAAACTGAAAAGGATTCCTGCAGTTCAGAGTTCACTGCAGAAGAGTATTTTCCACATGTACTCGTTCATTAAGAATGACCCTCGTGAAAAGAGTATATTTGATACTGGTGGTGAAACGGAAGTTTTGGTGAGAATTGCCCAACTATTAGGTGTAAGTATTTCTCTGCATTAACTATGATTTCATGTTAATCGTAAGTTATCAATTAAAATACTATGTAATACAAGTATGTGCATTTAGGTTAACCAACAATGAACACTTTTAGTTCAGTTTGCGTGTTTTGTTCGATATTATGTAGTCAAGTCAAAGCGAGTGTCGGGTTTTTGTTCTAAAATATTGGTGGTGGCTGCCCTGAAACACCAATCGAGTCCGCCCGGAGTCAGCCATCTTGGTGTTTTTGGTGTATTCTCTTACGGTAACTTGACTATATCAGAGGGGAAATTAAAAAAAGATGATTGAAACTCCACATCCACAGAAATCTTCGCTAAATAATGTTCTTGGCTCTGGAAGCTTAATAAAGTCATTAGTTCTGTTGTTGCTTCAATAGAGTGAATATGGAACACTCACAGTCAAAAAATTAATAATAACACCTAGATAACATCCTAGATTGTTCATTGTCATGCGGAGGAAGTAAACTACTTCCATTTACTCTGCAAGTGACTCCGTTGATCTGCGAAGACAATTAATGAAAACATTTCCAGTTTACGCTCTGATTCTTACACATCGACGATAACTTGAATTAGCTAGAACTATTCCCAGCCTCAGTTAAATAATTCTTTCAGCATCTTGCCAGATATTTATAGTCGGTTTATGGGCAATTTGGCATCTATTCATGATGTCATGAAGTTAAACTTATTTACTCTCATAAATACAAATTGGTTGTATGTGCTCAGTCTTCAAAATAGTTAGAAGGAATTCAATAAGTAATAACAAAAAACTTCGGTGAAAGAATTCAACGTTATTTTAATTATATTCTTTCCATTCAGAAATATCTATATTTCACACGAAAAGTAAAAAAAGATAGAACCGTTTACTGCATTCATTTTATTCCTTTCTCACAGTTGTTGTGTAAGAATTTGTTAGCTCAATTTATAAAATAATAATTATTATGTTCCAATTTTAATTGCTACAGTTACGGAGATCGCGTGATTTTACCAACTTCGTTTTAAGAACCATCCACTTCACAAATCGCAATATTAATGGTTGAATGAAAAATAAGCAATTTCTGTACTTCCTATTTCCAATATTGAATAATAAGCTCGTATACACTCCGGACTGAGGTGAGGGGCCATTTTTTTCATTTATTATCACCAAGAAGTTTCCTTGTCTTCAACATTTTGTCATTACAAGGATAAATTTTATTCATCTCTAATACTGTATTTTGTTTTGATTTATTTAATATATCCCAAATAGTCCCTATCTGAATTACATATAGATGAAAGATATCAATTTTTTTATTTACTGTTTAATAAACGTTCCCTATCCCTTAAATTTAACACTTTAATATTCTTGTAACTTTTTAAGAAGAAGTGAGAGACATACCAATATTCGATCCAAATATTTGATCCGAAAAAAAGAAAATATTCTTAAACTTCTACTTCGAAAGAAATTAAGAGGGCAAATACGTCAGAGTAATAAAAAATTACGAATTAATACGGTAATAAAATAAAGACAAGATGCATTTCGTAACTCGTTCATGAACTATCCTGATTTTCCGGATCATTCGACAACCATACACGGTCCACCTACGAACCGGATATACGATGTACCTTTAAACGCGCAAGAAGTAATGGAGTGGTTTAAGACCCAGAAAAAACCAGAGCACGTCATCGTCGGAACATAGATTTTAATATGAAGCTTTTAAGAACTCGAGCAGAGAAGTGGTTTGGGACTGGTTTCCGATATTGATTTCGTTTTTAAATGATCGAAGATGCGTAAGTAGTTTTGGAAATGGCATGTTGATTCACTGAAAGGACAGTACTAACTGGTCATTAAAAGAAAAAATGAAGGAAATATTTGTGTTGCTTCATTAAAAAAATACGTTTGCGAAAAATAATGGTACGTAGTAAGACAATTGGGGTGAAAATGAAGGAAAGTACTGAAGAAGTGGAAATAATCCAATATATAGGCTAACCAGGAATTTAAAAAACATTTTTATTGGTATCGATTGGTACATTAAAATATTAATAAGTTTATTTGGGTCTTAAACTGTATTTTGGAATAAAACAATAATAACCAGAGTTCGGATTTTGTTAAAGATTGCATATCATTTATTTTTTGTTCCAAGTACTCTTTCTTGGCGAAATATGATTTTTTAATGGTATTAGGCAACGTTAATTCAAATTTAATATGCGTATATTTGCATATTTTGGACACAAGGGCATATAAATGTATGTTTCTTGCTTTTGGCATTCTCATATTTGGGGGCGAATTTTCATGAAATGCATGTATGATGCGCTCCAAGTTCATATTGAGGCATATTTCCTCGTGGCATATAAGACCACGGCTGTGGCTCTCATCGAAGGACTCAAGACCAGAGTTGACCGGGTAGAATCGGTGAAAAACTTAGAATCAAAATGGATGCAGTTTTTTTCTTTTCTTTTTTTGTCGAAATCCCGACTGACCTACAATTTGGAACCGCTCTCATACTGAAAGGAGAGGAATGCTCCGAGAATCTGAATGATCTCTCGCCATCTGACGTCGCGGTTCGAAAATTTGTACCAGTTGTATCCAGGAATGTTGAACGATCGTTTTCAAGGTTAAAAATGTTCTTACATTTTAATGAAGGGAATTGGCAAATATGTAATAAGTAAACAAAAATAATTATTTTTAGAATTTTTCAAATTATGTAGGTTCCTATGTTTTGTTTTATTTTATTTTAATCGTTGAATTATAACCATTATTGCAGATATTTGACGGCTATTATCATTTTTTCCTCAGCAAGAAATTCAAAGGTTAAGATTTTGGATTTGATGTAACGTCGAAGGGTGTAAGAGGAATCGAGGAGTAAAACTGTACATTTCTGTTCTTTCATTATATATAACATAATTAATTAAATATCAGAGAAGCAGGTACGTACTGCGAATGACCACTTGGAGGACAACAAACTAATTTACTCTCCGGAAGTAAGCAAGATTCCATCCAATATTATTAATTAATTAATATAAATTAATAAGTAATTAAGAAACCAATATTAAGATTCATAATATTAGTTAATAAGATTGGTGTAGCAGCAACACAATGAATCACTAGTAAAAAATAATTATTAAATATTTTCATAAATTTATTCCTCATCGCATCGCACAGCGCGAAAAATAACTTAAGAATCATTTCATCACGACGCACATTTCTATAAACTGGCCAAGTGACGGTTCCGAGGAGACTCCAATGCCCGCCGCTCTGCCGCTCTGCCGCTCTGCCGCTGCGACCCACGCGCGGGTGCACAAGCAGACACGGCGAGGAGAGCGCAGCCAGCCTTCTTTCGCCCCTGCAACTGGTTTCGTAAGGGGCGAAAGCGCCGTCATCGACTGCCACTGCGCTTCGTCGATCGCCAAGTACTGGAACCGCACAGCGACCGTCCGCTTGACTACGCGACAAATCACACACTGCTTTACAATCACAAAAAGAATTCATCTTCAGATTTGTGATAGATTTCGCTTAATCGCCGGTTTAGGTAAAGTTTATGTTCGATTCTCCTCGGTAACTACATCATGCTCAGTTTTCAAAAAGACTGAAGCTCTTTTGTGTAAAAGGGATAAATTCTAAGCAGGGATTAACCCAGAATTTGATTTCGGTAGTGGCTCATAAAGAAATTTTTCTCCAATCGTTCCTGAATCGTACCATGCTTGCCAAAGGACCCATCACAAGATGGCCGTCATGCGATCGAAAAGACCTTTTGCATTAATAATTAAGGACAGAATGACAAAAAAATTTTACTACTTTTAATGAAAATCAGTCTGTCAACATCAGACAAATCCCTCAAATTAGTTCTTCTAGTAGCTTTCAATTTTTTCGAAGTAAAAAACTTCTTTTTCTATTTCTCTCTCGTTTTTAGGGAAGGGCATGTGCCCCCTTCGTCCCTCCTACTAGTAGGAGATACTAGGATCCACCACTGATACTAAGTCTCAAGAAAAAGTGCTTCGTCATAACCGACATTCAGCTAAATGAAAGAAGGGCTCCATTCCAAAATACTAGCATATACGATTCTCTGATCTGTTTTCAATCCATAAATTCATTCCTGTTTTATCGATGGGAATATAATATAATATTGGTCACACACTAACACCAGACATCGTCATGAAATACTAAATATACGGTCCTCTGGTTTCAAAGATCTGAAGACGTCTCGATTTATTTCGTGTTGATGGGACTATCCCTTTATAATAACGTGTAGTAAGAAAATAAAAACAAACTCATCTTACGCACAATGACATTAGGAGCGGTCTAGCTCACAACAATACCGATTCCATTTTTTCGATAGAATAATTCTTTAGAGAATTCATCCAGTAATAAAATCCAGTGAAAGAAGTACGAAAGAATCGCTAAAATAAGCTTCTCTCCGAAATAATTCGTTAGGATTAAGTTAATGCAAATCAACCTAATTTATAATTTTAAAAATGAAAGACTTCTCTGTAAAATTCCGTGAACGAAATTTAATTTAACAGAGTAACAAATTAACACGTGTGTTCTGTTTTCAGATATCTGAAATTTTAAAATCCTAATTCAATAAGAAATATTCTTTGTTATGACATTAATTGTACACTTTTGAGTTGCCCATTTGTGTTATTACCATAATAGGAATTCATTATCGAAACATATCGTGTAGACAAAAGACAATTCCAATTCTAAAATCTATAAAATATTATAGATTTATAAATTTATAAAATCTATAAATTACATTATTTTGATATGTAAAAGAGAAATAGACATACAACTAATGTGAGCAAGGATAACTTACTGCATGTTTCATGGTCTTGGAAATGAGAAGAAAACACAATGAAACAAAACGTGTCAAAACAGTCAAGAACAGTTAAGAGGTGCCAAAGTATGCGACAGAAACGGATGTCTGGAAGATAGAAGGTGAGGAAAAAGCATTCATACACAACCAAATGTTGAGGCTCAATACGAAGATAGAAAAAAGTATGCAAAGTCCTGGAACAATTTTACTCAATTTTACATGCCCTTACGACATAAGATCCACAGGACAACAAACAAATAGTAAAAATATTGCAGATTAAGCAGACATAAAAACTAGCTGAAGTAACAAAACAAGTACATCCTGTGAAATAAAAAATCAGCTTTTATTATTATTATATTATTTTACGCACTGATAGAAAGAGAAATCAATCAGTCAGATAGAGATACATTTATACGAGTTAATAATTCACATATTAATCGCAAGATGAATCTCAACTCATGGAGTTGATGTATTGATTGAAATGTTATTTAATTAAGTCTTCGCCAGGGATTAGTTGGCATCAAACAATGGATCATATAGCTTTCTTTTAACTCGTGTTCCCAAGTGAACGTTAGTGCTCCACTTAACATAACTGATGTCATAACAGTAAACCTCGAAATGCGTCAGCATTTCTCCCACAATGGAATTGGCAGCTGCTACAGTTACGCCGTTCGTATAATGTTAAGCGGGGCATTAGGGTTAAGGTACAATTTAATTTAAGAAAAAACTTTATAAAATCTCATAGAAGTTTCTCCAAAATGCAAAATTATCTCGGTATTTCTCTATTGAGCAGTAGTATTACGTTAATAGCTTGTCAATATTTTAGGTTGAAAATCCCCATAGTATAAATTGTTTTGAGTTGAAGTAGTGAATAGACGGATCATTTCCCATGATTGGATCGTTCTATTATTTGAAACTTCCTATCTCCTTATTGCTAGGTCTCCAAGATAGTTTAATTCAGATTTCTTCTAGAGGCACATCACATCTGGTGTCAGGTTCCAGGTCACGTCTAGCGACATGACCCTGTCATCACGACATTAGTAAGCAGTTAGATGTATCATCTAGAGGAAGCTCTTGTATAGTTTATTTTTGTTCCCACTGTATGGACATTTGGAGAACGTGGAGATCCCGTGTTTTCTTGGCCCAAGCTTTGGAAGATGTGTCTAGAGATGCACTCCGACCGCTTTGACATCATTATAAACCCGTTATTCATTCTATAGCAGACAGAGCAGAACTGGGAGTCAGTCTGGACATTAAAGAATGAGTGAATTTCTCGAGCCCTCAAGTTTCGAACCTCGATCGTCAAGGCAGTAGCTCAGCGAACGACTCACTGACAATCTCCTTGGCATAGGTTTACTAAAGGTATTAGAACCAAAAGCAAAGATTGAATCAACTTCCGAGCTACTTCCATTAAATAATAGCAGATCTCCGGAAAATTCATTATATGTCTCGATAACAGACTTTTCGGGATAGCGGATATATTAGTTTTGATCTTCCTGAGTCAATCTACGAATGCACATTCCATGTAAGAGTACGACGTAAGGAGATAAGGGCCGGGTCGAGAAAAGAAAATATAATACATGCCAGGTTACAATTCAGTCACTCCCTTTTTCTTATGTGATTCAAAGTATACAAACCCTTCTCTAACCTATAAGAGCATGTTATCTATTAATAAATATTATCAACTTAATCCATACAAATTTTGTTTATTTGTTACTAGACACTATTAGAATACTCTACTCATAAACATAGTTGTATTAAAAACAAATTATTTGTTCCCAATTAGAGTGAAAATGGAGTGAGGGTTAGTCGATGCTCGCGAGTCGTACTATCCAACGTTCAAATCTCAGTGACAGATTCAGCCGCCTCCAGTACGTACTCCTCGGTCGTGCTCCCTATATATGTTCTGAAAAGTCAAATTGTTCAGGAATAATATGGTGTGAAAAAACCTCTTTCTTGTGGTAAACCCTCAAGAATATAATCTTCGATCCAGTGATCAAGTGAAAATGAAAAGTTATTTGAGACTATCCTTTCAGCACTTTAGATCAGAAATGAAACTGGGGAAAAGGAGGATCTCTATCAACTGCTCGAAGGATAAATTTCGAGAGAACGACCAGTCTCGACCAGAATCCATTTGGGAAGAATGAATTCAGAGAATCGCCATTCCGCAGAACCCGACGCAACCAACACCTTCCGATGAGCATTTCGTTTCGATTCGGAGAAATGCAACCCAAAGAAAAGGAGTTGTTCTCTGCCATCTTGCAAAGCATCGATAATACCACGCCCCTCGAGTTTCCACAGTTTCTCGGTCGTTTCTGGGAACAAGTCTTTTGTTCTAAACCACCAATACCTCCATTTTAAACGATTCCATACCATAAATACAATAATTATTTTATTGTTTTTTGAAGTTTCGGTTCTAAACCAATACGTTAGTTCATAATTCTGAAAACATAATTCAATTTGACACAATAAAATAATTCTAGAAACATTGAAACGAGTTAAGGGGGAAAAATCTGTGACCAGAGACATGCAGATAATTCTATATTAAATTCGCTAAGCCGCAGGTTAATTTATGTGTACTAAGCACCTTCAATCCACTTATTTCAATCACTAATGAACTTAAGTTTATCACAAATACTCTTAAAAAATGTTGTTGAATTTTTGTATTTTTATCGTTCAAAACCAAGGTCAAATTTATTTCGCAAAACATCAACCAAATGTAGATCTGATTAAGCTCTTCAGATAGTACGAAAATGAAATATTCAGATTCCATAAACATCCATAAATTGGTCCTAAAACATCATCTTTCAGAGGAAAGGTTAATTCGGAGAACGAGAAAGAAATAATGGAGAGCCAAGATGTGAAACCAAAGGTTATGGAGGGCACTACTGAACCACAAAATATGAGGTAGTAGAAGTTGAAGTTCTCAGAAACCAGTGGAAACAGATTATGAAAAATTAATTTATATATTTTTAATATTGTGGGGACAGTTTTTTTCCCTTCTTCGGTTACAGAAACTAAATTAATAAACCGTAACCATAATACAAACTTAACTACCAATTATAATGCCTTTGTCTCTATTTCTCCTCGCCAACAGAGAGGGTAAATAAGTTACTTAGAATACTTTTGAAAGTACTATGTGTTCGTTCAGTCGCAGCATATAGTTTGGTATGAATATCACGATAGGTTTAATAGTTTTCGTAAAATAAGATAGGATAGATTAAATCAATCGATATTCCTCCCTCACACAGAATTCGGATCCACAACCATACACCCATTCCACTCACGTCCCCAGATTGGTACCAAATTTACATTATATTACACATGACATAAATTATATTCAATTTCCCTTTCCAGTCTGGGTTTTTCTCCAAGTTTCTTTCGGACAGATACGGACTTTTATTTCGCGCGGGTCAAGTGGTGGCAGCGAGTGGTGATGCCAGCGTCAATAATACTTTGTTATTATTACTCTCAAATTTTGTCTGACATTAACAGTTACGATTAATTATCAATTTTGTTAGAAAAATAAATTCATAACTATGTATTTGCTAATAACTGTACTAATATAACTTCTTGAAAAGTTATACTAATTAAATATTCTGTTTATATTAAAACAATTAGGTAACTTTTTATTTTAAACGGGGGTGCATATCGTTGGGGGGGGGCGCAGAAAGGTTGAATCCGTTATTGACTGCCTTGAATCCTTCAATCGAAATGAATGCAATAGTCCCTTGATTGCTTCCGGAGAGTAAATTAGGTAATTGCCCTCCACGTGGTCATACACAGGTTTTTTTACAGATAAATTATTAATTTATTAACTGGAACCCATTTCATTAGAAGTTAACGAACTCATGGATTTGTAGGTATATTAACTTGAGTGTTTATTTTACAGCTTCATTTCCAAGTCTGCAAAAGCAATATTACTCTACAAAACCTATTACTCTCATATCCCATTACTTTTTCTACTATTTCTGCTTGCCTCTCTTCGTGGTATTTATTTTTGCTTCAGATGAACGACCACAAAAGTCACATGTAGCTTGCCTCNGGGGGGGGAGGCCAACCGGGGAGGAATCTGGAGAGCATTTCTGTTTGAATATCGTGGTTTTACAATACAAATTTTATAAATATCATCTTTAAAATAAAATACAGCAATTCATCAAATAGATAATCAAGAATTAACAATATTAAATAGCAACTAAATTTATTAATTGCGTAAAGTGGCAAAGTATGCCTTTATCTTTGGAGAGTTCAGGTCCAATGGTGACCCCCTTAGCCCCTCCCCCCCCCTTAGATCCCACACTGGTTGATCGAAAATTCATTCAATCCCCAAGGAAATCACTTATTGTAAATCTGTCGAGAAACTTGAGATGGAGACTATCGATTCCATGATTTCGACAGAGTCAAGAGGCCTCGAAGCTTCACATCTGATCTGGCTTCGAGTGGATAACACGTGGATAATAGGATGGAGGGAGGAAGTGGCTAATATGTAGAGTTAAAAGCGAAACATGTTTGCGTCAGATACATCATCTGTTGTTTGTTGCATCAGATGAACGAGTATGTACATTCAATCGTTTTCGAAAGAACGGAAATTGATGTCTCCAACAAAAAAGGTTCAAGTTTTTTACCATTTTTTTCTCCTTGGTGCCATTTATGTTTAAATTTTCTTCATCATTTACCCTTTTGAATAATACATTCATTGGACAATTTTGACTACTAATTTGTATTTACGTGTCATTCCGGAGTTCAGAAAAGAACTTATTTTGAAAGCGAATGCACTTACAGTATTTTTTAATTGGGTCTTTGGGGCTCCAGTTACTTACAGTAATTTCGAAATAACAGAATGAACTTAAAGATTATATGCTTAAGGTTTCTGCGACAAGTGTTAACAAGAGAAAGAATATCCAACAAATATGTAATTTAACACGTATTATGGATTGGTATGGAAGGACAAATAAGACAAATAATGTTATTCGAAAGTAGAAATATATGAACTACTTTGTGTCATACTACTTTTTTGTGTAATAAAGAAAAATAAATGTTTAAAACACTGAAACCTCTTGGTAGGAGTAAATTATTTCTTCTGTTTACCGATCAAAAGAGTCAAGAATATTCTCCAAGATTAACATACTGCAGGTTATGTGTGTAAGTGTAAGAAAATTCGGAGTGAAATGAAATACTTGATTCATGGTATGTCTTGGTCGATTCATAAACGAGACAGATAATAAAATGAATTAAAATAGTAGTATAAGTTGCTTCAAATAAGGTTATAGATTCTTTAGTCAAAATTAATATAATTTTAAAGAAAGTTTAGAACGGAGTGCACAATGCATTAAAACAAATTAATAAAAACTAAAGCTGAACGTAAAACGCCCACATACGAAAAGAATTGGAGACGGAAAGAGAAGGATAATGAACCTCAGCAATTAAAACTCGTTAAATGCCCGCGAAGTGTTTCGTGCCGAACTCCTGCTCGCTTCTCGCACACGCAAGAGGCGAGAGAGCGAGTACAAAGAGGAAAAGCGCTTTAAAATGTACTTTATCGATTGCAATACGAGTAAACGAGAAGGATAATTATATACCCATCCATCAAGCAGAGAATAATCGTGAAGTGACGGAGTTTCTTGTCAGTTGCACGAAGAAGTTCACTACAGCGGCTGAGCTCCGTCTCCGAACGTCATCGTATATCACGCGGCGCTTGTGAACGGAAGAACAAAATTTCAACATAAAAAAGGAAAATTGTTCATGATGATCTAATACCGACTTGGCGTTGAGTATTTGTGTATTTGCCATATTTGCCCAACACGGCCAAGTGTAGAGGAGCTATTTGTCTGTATTTGCTCCACTGTAGCAAACACGCAAATACGCGAACACCCGTATCCGTCGTCTTGTCGGTATTTAGTCCACATCGAAGGAATCAGATAAGGCAAATATTTGTGAACCGTTCACACTTGGTTAGCCCTGTTTCGCTTAGAAGAGCGTGCGCAACAGAGACTTTAATCTATTTTTTGACTTTTTTATTCTATATTTTCTTTTATATGGACTAGAAAAACGAAACAGTACAATTCTTGAATTATATTAAATACATCCCGTTCATCGTCGGTATAAGCTAACATAATTGGTATTATTACGTTATTTACTTGATCAGTCCATTTGAGGAAGACATGTTAGTGATATTGGTGAATATGTCAAATATTTTGTTAATAACGCGAATACAGCAAAGTCAAGTATAATGCCAGCCACAGAGATATTTCAATATTGTTGAACGTATTCGTGTGTACTGTACAAATCAATTTATCACAATTAACTCGATATGGGGTCAACTTGAATATGCGGAAATTCAAATGACTGGATCTGTAGATCAGAGATTAAAGAAAACGATAATAATGGAGACTTTATTAACGAAATTGAATGATGTTAAGAAATTCAATTAAAATTTATTAACGAAACTGAATATACGATACCGTGGTTAATGTAAATACAAATATGTACTGTAAGTACCGGAGCCCTTACTTTTAATAGTTATGAACAACACAATACAAAAATTATCAGTACATATTCAGTACTGTAGAGTAATCACAAACAAATCATGTAATTATTTGGATAAACTAAAATACAATATCACTCTATTTCACGCGAACAAAGTTTTTCTTTGTACTCACATATTTATACCAAAATCGATTCGAGGAATTGAGAATTTGAATAATGGGAATATTTATTTTTCTAATGCGCTTAGTAGAATAGGTAGATATTGTTTAAAAATCGTCAAGTTAAAAATTTGCTTTTGATAATTTCAAATCATACATTTCTCTAGAAGGCTACGGTAGAAAAAAATAAAAATATATCATAAATACATCTATTAAGCTTCGTTCAGAAAATACATATAATAAACATTCATTCAGTTGCTTTCATCGTACAATGAATGTAAATCTCTCACAAAAAAATTATACTCTGATTGAGATTGTTCAAGTTGACGGTCCAAAGAAGGGAAATCGACAATCGGTCATATTCGTGTAAAATAATCATAGGAAGAAACCGTATCGGTTTAACATTGCTGCAGTGATTTTATATCGCGAACTTTGGTCTGCATTTTTAGAGCGTATGGGCAAGAGTTAGAGTGATATTATTTATACAACGATTATTTTTCTAAAGGTATTAACAAAATGGATTGAACAAATTCAATCCTCTTTCGCTCGAATTCACTGGAAGAAAATTAGATTAAAAAAGCATTTTGACCCAAGTGAAGAAGCTGAAAATTTGTAACTGAATTTTTAATTACGTAGTTATCATTGGTTTTAGTAAACTCGGTTCTGGATTGTATTCCAAGATATTTTATTTACATATGGCAGGTTTATTTAGAATTTTCCATGCAACATTAAGAATATACAACAAACCAGTTTAATTTACATTGACAGTGAATGATTCAAACCTCAACAAACATTTAGTTTCGTTTACAATTTTAAAATTTCATGTAAATTTATTAAAATTCCAAATTAACGAAAAATCTGAATTTGCGATTTCATTGCTGCCATTTCAAGTACACGGAAACATTCAGAATCTTTGTGGAACAAAATACTCTCCATCTTGCAATGCAGTAGGGGAAAAGAAAATCTGAAAAGAATTAAGACGTCGTAACTCCTACAAAACGCCGTAGACGGAGAGGTATTGAATTTCACGAGTGTGACAAGCACAGAAGACAGAGTTTTACAAAGAGCAAGAAGCGGACAGTAACTCAAGAGGCCTTGCTCATTCAGTTTCACGTATGGAGACAAGGTAAAGAGTGTTTACTCATTGGAAGAAGAAACGACAATAGGAAGATGGAATTCCTCCACTAGACTCTCATTAATGAAATTCTACTTCGCCAGAGACAAGTAACGAGATATCTCCATGTTGAAACTACAGCAGATGGGATTAAACGCGTCACTAACTTCTTTTAATGCGCTTCGAATCATGCGTGAGTAGCTTTGAGAGGTTGCGTGGTAGCTTACGAAATGAAGCCACATAACGAAGATAACATCCTAAAAGTCAAAAACTCGCGTTACAGTTCCTTGAGTAGAAATCAGACAAGCGAAGATGTACAGTAACTCGTTCAGTTTCTATGAAATAATTTTGTCACGATACTTCGTTTCGGGAGATAGGTTTGCAGAAACGAAACAAGTACAGGGCGTTGGAAAAGTAATTTATCTAAATACTCACAATTTCTGAGGTTTTCTTTTCTGAGTCCAGTAATAAGACTGGATTTATTGTCATTCCTTTGATAAGATAAAGAGAAATTTATTTTGTGTTCGACTAGTGTCATTTCTCCAGTAATGTGACGAGAAACTGAGGGCGTTATGAAGTAAACAAGGGGTGATTGTGCGAATAGTTTAAAGATGTCTCGCCTCATATAGGACGATTTAAAGAGACTGAAAAAACCTCATTGGATTGCTTTCTTGTCCCACTTTGGACACATTGGACCCACTCTGGAGCTGATCCTAGTGCCAAAAGACCGGGAAAGAATGTAATTTGCCCCATAAACAGTCTTGATACCGAAAGCCCTTGCGGTCAAGAACAGTTAAATGTTAATTTATTCTCTACGTTAATCTTTTATTATTAATTCGTTATTAATTTCAAATTGTTTCTAGACTATTTTTATTATATCTGAAATGTGTTTTTGGAATGTATTCTGGAGTGTTTAATATCGCTTACATTGATTCATTTGGTGATAATTACCTCGCTTTTGACCGGTTACGGATTTCCCCTGTTATTTCCGGACGGATTATCGACGAAAACTGAGGTGTCACTGCACTAAATCTGTAATGAACAATGATTTCACCCAAATTCCGTAAATAAATCAAAAACTTTAAAAGAACTGATTCGTAATTTCTCGATAGGAGTGTGCCAGAACGGTGCAGAAGTTCAGTAGAATAAATGAGCATTGAGATGGGAATATTTCACCATCGTAATGCCAATATTTAGTTTCCCCGATGTTTCCCGCTACCTGCTTCGTCTGCATAGGTGCAGCGTTTACTCTCTTGTGACCTCGCGAAGAACCCAACAGGCCGCGCAAAGGAGTCAATGAAATATTAAGTCTTCCTCAGAATCAGATACGTCCAAATAATACGTTCAAGAAATAAACACAAAGGGGCGGCAGTCTTTTAAACCTAATGTTATTATCGATCTGGAATTTCGAATTATCTTAAAGTTTACAATTTATTAGTACCATTTTCGGAATAATTTGAAGACTTTATATGTATTTGTATTTAGAAATCCATATGAATCATTGTAAAGAATTTTGTTTTGTTTTCTATTAAATACAAATTTATTGACATTATGAAAATATTATGACAAATAGCTAATTAGTTTAGGGGACATTAGAATTTTTAGCATGCGATATAATTTATACTGCGGTATTAAAGCGCATATATATTTCTAGATAATTTTTTAGCGCATATATATTTCTAGACTGCGTTTTCTAGATAATTTTTTTATTATTATTCTAGAGAATAAGCAGGAAGAGGTGCAAAAAAACAGATAGTGGCCGAAAGGTCGAGGAACTATGTGACAAACCAATGAAAATTGAACAATAAATTATTATTATTATTATTACTGAGTACTAAACTGAGGAAAGAGAAATAGGAACGTAAAAGGAATAAAATACGATAAAAATTAAATAAACTTATGATGTAAAATTATAATTAGATAGATTACACAAAAAATAAACAGAATGAAAGTAGAATAACGAGAATTTATAGAATAAATTAGGCGTTTTGAATTCCTCCAAAGTTTTACATTTGTTCCCAAAGTCGAATCGAATTCCTCGGTCAGAGCTACTCATATTCATAGTGAATGAATATAGTAGTATGAAGTCGGAACGTCACTTCTGCGATATAGAAATCGGATCCCTGGAAAGGGTATGAGTCATAGGTGACTGAACAGCTTTTTCACATTTGATTACGACATACAATATAGAATATTCATCATATCGCAAAATTCAGTAGTAATCGCTGCAATCAATCTTGTATCAGGGACAAAAACCATTCATTTCCTTTTAAACGCCACGTGTACAGAAAAATAAAATCCCGAAAATTCAGTCTTGTAACAGGTTTGCTGTATCATGCTTCATGTGTCACGTTTGAGTTATAAATTATAGGTTTTTATTCGCCGTCTTTAAAATGGGAAAAGTTAATAACAATTTCATTACAATTTGGTGAAACTACCAAACAGAATTATAAGTTAGTTATGTTACATATAGTTAATGTCAAATAAATATATAATACAAGCATAAGCATAAGACATATTGCAACATAACTTCGCTCGTAATTTGCTGAGCTTTGAACATGCCGGTCTCCGCAATTCTTGTCCTCTCAACCATATGTCAGTCAAGCAAGTACTAACGAATTTTATGACATATAAGTGAATGTGGTGGTAATGGTCTTAATTTTTTTTTGTGAGAAGAGTAGAAGTAAGAACAGTGGTAGCTGTAATGACTCCAATAGTAGCAATAATAACACTAAAGTAACACCGAACAGAGTTAAGGGCAGTAACAACAGTAGTAGTAATAATAGCAGTTGGAGATGGAGGAATTGTAGCGCAGAGTTCGAATTAAAGAAACTTGTCTTTTCATATTTCAATTCAGAACTAAAAAGCTTTGTCAAGAAAATGTCATTATATTCCGGTGGAGGGCATTTAAAAGGACTTCCTAGTTTTTGTAGTTTTGTATTAATTCTGATATACTACAACACTACATATATTTACTTACAATAAAGTTATCTAATATATTTTCTTATTGTAACGATTCCTACGTGCATATATTTCACGAAGCTTTGCGGGCACATTAGTTGAAGTGAATACTTAATTTTGACAATTATTATTGACAACCACGAGTGGTGGAATTATTTTTCCATGGTTGAGATTAAACATAAGATGTAGAAGAGGGGGACAAAAGTCAGAAGGGGGAAATTCCCCGGCATCCCCCCTTTCAATTCGAACTCTGCTTACCGGTCTCGTATCACACCCTCTCAAAATAACGCTATGTTAGGCAAACAAGTGTTAATGAATTTCAGGATACGTGATAGTATTAGGATAGTTAATGAATGTGATAGTTATGATAAGAATAATGTATCTGTGAGAAGAGCAGATTGAGAACAGTAGTAGTTGTAACACTAAAGAAGCACCGAAGCAGTGTAAGTAGCACTTGAAGATTCAGCTAAATAGCGGCATTAGGACCGTCGCTTTGCCAACACCTGCCAAACGCTCGCCGCCGCAAAGACACTCACGTGGAAGAGCGCGCCGCAAGTCCTGAGGAGCGCGGCTGCAGCTGCAGCTGCGACCGCCAACGTCCGCTCGCTCGCTCGCTCTTCGCCTCGCCGCACTTCCGGCCGGTCGTCGGTCCTCTCACAGACTCCTCTCACTGCACGAGCATCGAACCCCTGACGCGAACGCGAAGAGCCAACCAGCGACGGCGATGGAACAGCACAGTCTATAGGGCCCGTCCCCGCGCGGCGGCGCTCCGACGGCGACTGCGGCCGCTGCAACGTCGGTGCGCGCTGGAGGGGCGAAGGCGGCGACGGCGGTGCACAGTGGGACAGACACGCCTTCTCAACGGACAAAGGCATGCGGCCATCAAATTTCTTTCTCTCCTGAATATACGTACTCAGTTACGAATACTGTGGAACTTGAGATGTTCAAGAAAAAATAAAGTTACACAAAAACTAAAACTTTCTTTTTTTGCTTTCTTTAAAGATTTCCTATATTCTTCATGAAGAGTGCAATTACAACAAAGTGTGCCCCGAAGTTTGCCGAAGTGCGCCCGAACTGCAGTTCGAGTCCACAAAAGTAGGAACACATTCTAATCAAAAGCGCACAATGCGTTCCCCAAATGCAAAAGTAAACACCTAAAAGTGATGGGGTGTGCTTAAGGAACACTTAATTTTCAATGGGGTAATTTCCATAGTTCAGTTTTTATTTAGAGACACAAGTTTTATATAGTTCGGTGTTAAAGTGAACTCAAAAAGTGGAACATTTTTGAAGTATTAAGGTATAAGGGACACATCACATTGATATGGAAAGAAATTTCCTTAAAATTGCTTGTTAAAATGAATCATGAATTTTATTCATTTTTTGGATTGATGATGGGTGAGAGTGGTGTACTGAGCACAGGTATATTTTGACAAACTGTTTCCACAGAAGAATAAACTGCAAATAATGTTCGTTTAAATTTTAATGCACCTATTAACTTTTTACAAAATTACACTCATTTCATAATCATTTCTCTGGAGTACAATAAATTCTTTTTACGGGCTCTTCTCAATAGCGGTCATTTTTCAATAGCGGACATTTATTTATGGCGGACATTTCTATATAATGGACATTTCTCTATTGCGGACATTTGTACACTTCGCGTCTTTTTATTCTATGATGAACTTCCCAAAAGCGAGCACTTCTCGATAGTAGAAATTTTTCATGTCCCATCAGTGTCTGTTGTAGAGAATTTTCACTGAATTGGCTTACCCAAAAATATTGTCGCTCAAGGGGAAGACGATTTGGTCGCACTGTCCGGCGGCCGTCGCGGGGCGGAGAACCCAAGCGCGGCCGCCGTCTCCTCGCTCCGCCCCGCGCAGCTCCAGCCATCGGACTCACTCGCTGGCTCGTCCGCCCACCGCCACTGCCGTCCGTCCGTCCGCCCGCCCGCCGGTCCACCTAAAAAAGGCAAAGACACGATATACAAAAGCTCGCTCGATCGGAGCCGCACAGGCAGCGGACGAACGGACGCGGCTGATCGCGGAGCACGATTGGAGCTGTGCACAGCGCGAGATACTTCCTTCGATACACCAGGCAAATGTCCCACGGACTGTGGTTCAAACGCCTTTTAAATGATTCATTTTCAGTATGAATTCGTGGTTGAATGAACGGAATTCATTTGGATAGGGTCGGGTGCATTTGATTGATATTCACCTGTGGCAAAACTCAAAAATGGAAGTTGCATTTTTAAAAGGCTATTCAATGACTCATTTGTTCTTGTACAAATGGTACTTAAGTGCCTGAAGTTGTACATGGTAATGATGGGATATCGACGGCTTCATAAAACGCCTTATAACTTGCCATGGTTGTTTTCATTCTTAACCAAATTCTGGACCAAAAAATGTTGTAAAACGTATTCAAACTTGCTACTTCGCTCTAAAACCGACGTATGTATGTCTACATTATACCATTTAAAAAATTGATCTGTATTCTTTGATCTGAAAGATGAATCGATTACTCCTAACAATTTTTAAATACTGCGAGAAGAATACACACTGAACTACGATTTTAAAGTTCAAAAATTTCATGCATCACGAGATACAGCTCGTCCTAACACAGTGTGACCATACGAGAGTCGACAAAGTGGAAATAAGAGTTTACATAGGCTAAAAGCGAATGTTCCCCAAATTCTGACACGAGAACGGCTACCTCATGAAACTTACGACGACCAATTTTCCGAATTTCGAAAAGAAAAAAAAATCGTAAATCTATCTAAATTATCATTTCTTAGTAAAATACCTTCCAATGAACAAATGACAACTTAATCATCTACTATATATAAGAGAAAATTCAATTCTTGAAACGGGTGAAAGTAAAACCAATATCGCCCAGAATCAAGTGGACAATACCAAAGAAGTTTTATAATATACTTATGGTACCGAAATACTAGCTAGGTGACTTTTAAAATAAAATTAGCTTGGTTACTTATAATGCAACATTAAATTAGAATTGCGTATGGCAGAAAATATTGCCAACTGCTTTTCCTGATTAGTTCTAAAATGCACGCAAATGTTAGGTCTGACAAATTCATTATAGCGGAAACAAAAATACTTCAGAACCTGAATATAATAGGAACTTGAAATTTAGACCGGATGTTGCTAGTGTATAGAAGAAATCCAATGAGAGTGTATTTTTTGAAATTTTGATTTTAAGGAATTAAGTAAATGGTGTTTTTTTATTTATAAAAAATTAAACCTTTTGTAAAACCGTGGATTTAAATCGATACTACATTATAACGAAGTTCTCTACGACCACAAAGACTCCTGTGAGACTCCAGGCAGGGTTGGCTAGTTGGTATTCAAGAGAATGAATTTTAAAATATGTACTTAACTTGCAAATTGTGCGTCCTACGGTTTTCCTTCAGGTAGAGGCTGATTTTTTATACAGGCTCTTGCCTAGGTTTTTTGAAAGAAGAAATCTCAAATTTGTAGTTATATTAATAGTTACGATATAAATAAAATTTCCGCATAATCTAAATTTTAAAATAATCCGTGTTTTTGAAAAAACCTTTTTGTGTTTCATTTAATACAAATTTGTTTGTATTCTGTTTAAATTATAATGTACCAAATTATTTTATTCTTAACTCAGAAGTGTGTTGAAATGTTATATCCACCTATGCCTTACGCAATTGATGAGAACACTTGATCAGAATTGATGGGATAGTCCTTTGCTTGCTTCCGGAGAGTAAATTAGTTTTTTTAAGGTTTCAACTTTTGTGTTTAAATTTTATTAACATCTGATTTTTAAAATTTTTTTTTTCTATTCTTGTTTACTTTCGATAATTTCTTCTTCGCTCATTATTTCATTTCGTATGTTTTAATATATTTACCACACGTTCTTATTTTTTAGGTTCAGATAAAACTTTCGTCACTTCACATTAAGATAAACTTCTTGTGAAATTAGTTAGTTAGTTTGTTTTCCACCACATGGTCATAAGCAGTTTATTTTTGACAATAAACTTATTTATGTTTTATTAATATAGATGTGAGAGGCCGATCATCGACTGTGTTCTTGGTTGTAATATGCGCTCTCAGGTAGACAGCGAAGAAGAGTTCGTAGTTTTCATAAGATGCATTCCGTAAGTCATGAGGCGAAGTTGACGTACAATATGGGTAATTTCCAGTCAAATGTTTACTATTTCAAGAACTTCAACCCTTGATAGTAGGATCTAGTACTGTAATTGAACTGTGAAAACTATAATAGGTTTCCAATATTAAAAAAAAATTTCAAATTGATCCTAGACTGTCTTTTAAAACTGTTCTACATGCCGCCATTGTTGGATTTTAAAACTTACTGCTACTTTAAACTTACTGCTGCTTTTTTTTATTCTGTAAGTATTGTGATACGAGACAATGTCACTGAACAGTTTGTTTTCTGTCATCTGAACATCATATCACAAATAACTCGGGATAGAGACATCCAAATTTCATAGCTTCCCATAGTTCTTTATGTTCTTCAGGGTATCATTTATTTCTTAATGGGATTTGGTAGGTTTTTGCTTCTAGGTCAAATATAAACCACTCAATGTTTACTTACCGACGTTACGATATAATTCGTATCATAGCTCGTAATCCTCGCTCCATATATACTCATTCTACACACATATTCAACATAACATTCACCTCATTACACCCCTTCAAAGCATCTTCATACTACATACTATTCCATACACTCAAGTAATACTGACCTTTACATCTCCTCACATAATTCTACCTCACACAT
This sequence comes from Laupala kohalensis, assembly GCA_002313205.1. Lineage (NCBI taxonomy): Eukaryota > Metazoa > Arthropoda > Insecta > Orthoptera > Trigonidiidae > Laupala > Laupala kohalensis. The sequence goes on along the minus strand of NNCF01131194.1, from coordinate 171,167 downwards.
CACAAAAATCTACCAAATCTCATTATGAATTCGGAGGTCAAGAACAAGATGCAGGATATTTATTTCTTCGATTCAAAAATTGGAGAGGGGTCATGGAGAGAGACAGAGTCTATGCTATGTGCTATACTTTAGGATAAGTAATAAGTCTAATATTATTTGCTCAAATCATAACGAAATACTTCTCTTTTTTTTAGAAAAAAAAACTGAACTCTTGACAGTGGAGGACAATTTTCTGATGAGTCAGCGACTTATTTGAATACCAAACTCCTCAAAAATATTTTTTCTTAGCTTTCTTCAAATAAAAGTAATGTTTTCTTACGTGTGTATATCCTTACACGATGTAGAAAACACTATCACGAAGATAAGTAATGGATTTCTCAAGGAACTGCTTTAACATATCTTTATACACGATACATTTATCATAAACAAGACAGGAACTTTCTATACGCCGATGATACAGCGATATATTTCGAAGAATAATTATACGAAGAATAATCTCAAAGGAAATTCTTCATAAATCAATAAGAACTTGATCAATAAGAAAGAAACGAAGATTCAGCCCATATCCATCAAAAGGTCTGCATACACCTTCTTTCAAACCTTGAAGCGAATAATCACTTAAACAAAATATTGAAACTTAAGCTGGAAAACTAAAGATCCGAAACAACTTCATCTAGGTCCGAAAGCGTTGATTCTCCCTACAGCAAAACTCCACATCTGCATCTACTCCATACGATCTCTACTCCGTGTCTTCATTCCACTTCACTATACGCTTCTCGGGGAAATCGGTACGAATATGAAACGAGATCAGAAGTATTTTATTCACTTCCGCGTCACGTCAAATTTTTGCCTTTTTCTTACTTCAAATTAAGCGAAATCAAACACTTTTGTTCTTATACACTCAAGAACTTAAAAAATCGAAAGTGCAACGGTTTTAATTTCTCTCGAAGGGAAAACACTTCTTCGACAATTACCAATAAACGAATGCTAACAAGTTGTAAATATGTTTAAAATTTGTTCCAAAACAGTTCATTATTCACAAAAATGTCGATCGTCCGCTGTATGAAGTCATAAGTTGATCGGAGTACACACAGTACTAATTTGATCCAAGCCTACTCCATTGAAATACATATGGGTCGACTAGAATCAAACACATATGTATAGAATCATATACTAGAGCCTCGTGACAAAAGGGTTGAGAAACACTGCGATAGAATATAATTTTTCAATAATCTACTACAAAGTTGATGTAATAAGTTGGAAATATCACTGTAAATTTATCAAAAAACACCTTTTTAAAATAAAGAATTCTTAAAAGGTAAGAATCCAAAATAAAGTCAGATGCATAAATATATCAGATACGTGTTTTCGGATAATGGAATTGGATTTGCAATGAATTTTTTATTCAGACAGGTTAAAATGTAAATTATTTTACAAACCAGGTTTAAAAGCAAAAGAAAGAAATATCACTTATTTTGCAAACGAGTGACATGTGAGTCTAATTACAAATGTAGGAAATTATATTTTTGTTACTTTTGATTCAATAAAAATATAAATAACAATTTATTGCATAAAAGTTAGGGATGTCCCGTCCACAATTTCTGAAATGTAGAAAAATAATATTATTGAAGAATTATTTTCTTTGCGCACATAGACTACCTACCAATTTTAAGAAAAACATGAATGTATGCACTTGTATGTCCTAGTTTTTCAACATTGGCACGATCGATTTCTGTGAAAAAGAGTTTTTTAGTGTGTGTGTGTGTGTGTAAGGGATTTGGAATACAAAAGCTATCTGGTATAGTTTCATTTCCAAGAAAATTATGTATTTTGAATTTTTCAATGGCGTATGAGGAATCCAAACAAGTGTAAGCAAAAGCATACGACTTATTCCGAAGCAGGAACTATTCACGAACTTGCTATTATTACATCTCACCCAATTTATTTAGAGTGGGTTTGAAAAAATGGACACCGGCGCAGTGGACCTGACAGAGGTTTTCAATACGGAAGGTATTTCGTTGGTTTTCATGGTAAGCGTAGCTGATGGCAAAACCAATAAAACGGACTTAGCAGGAACGGAAACCACAGGAAGGTGTATTATCGCCTACCTTTTAAAATCATTTTACTCATGATCAGTTCATCTGGCTTCTTTATATACGCAAATGACATTACCATAGCTTATCAAAAATATTTGAAGAAGTTGAAGAAACCCTAACAATGGTCCTAGGTTAATTAAATGCTTACTATAAGGAAAACCATCTCATCGCAAGTCCATTCAAAATTCATGTCATGGCATTTCATACTCAGAATGCTGAGATCAATAGAACACTCTGTGCCAGGGGAAAGAGTACGATGTATTGGACAATAACAAATTACCAACTTACCTCAAAGTTATAATCTTAACCAAGAACTATTTTTATGATGAAAAATTACAAGAAGGCAGTGTCGATTATTTTGATGAGGAATCCATAATCATCATATACGTGTAACGCGAAAGTGTGTCTGTCTGTTTGCTATCTGTTCACGACTACACCACTAAACAGATCGTGATGAAATTTGGCAAGGATACATTTTAGATGTCCAGAATGAACATAGGCCAACTTTTATTTTTAAATTGTGCGATAAAAAAACATAGAAATGGTTTCTGATAATAAATGTTGATAAAATCGGGAAACTAGAGTTATATTTGCTTACGCTACCCTAACGGTTAGAGCTAGGTGACTATGAATGTCTCAAAGAGTTCTACGAAAAAGGTTCGCGACAGCATATGTCTATATACAAAAATATTAACCTAAATTATCGATAAAACAAGAGTAATTTAAGAAGGAAAAAATCAATCATCAAATTTAATGGATTATTTGTTTCCTGCGTTTAACAAAGATAAGAAAGGTGTTTAAATTGTAAATTAAGAATTTTACAAGAATTTTAATGAAATGGTGCAGCCGCGTCATGCCTCGGAAGCGAAAATTCGACCGACGCGGCTCCCGCGAGATAGTGTAGTGCATAGTCAAGTTTTGTATTAATTTGTATTATTATGAATTTATGCAATGTTTTTTTAAACCAGTAAGAAAAAGTATTTTGATCTTACAATAAGGTTTCTAATGACCTTGAGGTCGACGAGCCCTAAAACCAAAAAAAATCTTACTATATAGATACATTATAGATCTTACAATTTACGATATATTTTTCCTGAGTAAAAGATTATTGTATGAAAAATCCCGGGCAACGCCGGGTAATCAGCTAGTAACTGTATAACAGCTGTAAGCTCTGTATAACTACTACACCCAGTGCTACTCCTCTGCACCTATACAGAGCTTTAAGGAAACTAAAATACGGAGCGACCCCAATTGTCGTTCGTTCCTCTGCTTTCAGCTGATGAGTATGCATGTCCTGTACGGGTAAGATCATCATCTGCACAAAAATGTCGACCTGTAACTATGTCCGTACAAATGATACAAAATGTTTTATGCCGACTCCTTTAGAGAAGACTCACGTCGATTAGGTCGTATAGATACCCCGAAGGTTATAGGGTTTTTTTATAGGTCGTATTGCTTCCCCGAACGTTACGAAAGAAGTTCTCGCTGATGCCAGACGGCAGTGAAACAGCATGTTCAACAAGCTCGATGGAGACATATGTAATAGTTTCACGAGGTATACAAAGAAGTCTGATAAGTCACCTAAGCTGGAATGGTTACAACGTTGTGAAAAGTAGTCACCAAGCACAAGCAACTGGATGCCACAAACCAATTTAGTTCAGAAGACTATGAACATATTAAGGTCGGGAATGGGTAGTTGTAAGTATACTTTGTTGAGATAGGGAATGTTCAGGGACAGCTTTGTGTTGTGCGTGTTTTGTGCCGTGAACGTGAACCACAATAACGCTTATCTCGAGGTGTGAACTTAATTCTTAGTGATGGTGTGAAGACGGTTCATGTATTTCAATAGGTTCCATTTTAGACAAAGTTTCAGTCTTCAAAGTTAAAAAATATATATGTACGACTTTTTTGAAGTTAGTGCTGTACTTGTAGTGTTAATAGTATTAAATTAATTTCATACTTCCTATAACTTTTGACACAAACTATCCAGAGAGGAAATATTAAACATTGAGGCTTAAAACATACCTAAGGAATTTCTGCGGCCAAGAACGTCCGACTGTTGGAGTAGCTCCTATATAGACAACATGTTAAACAAAGTCATAACCAATTTCGTTTCGAACGAAACAGAAAGACGAATGTTGTTCTGTAAAATAGGTCAAGAGCAATTCACAAGTTGACAAAAGTGTGGACCTATTATTTGAAACAATGTTGTGCTTTTAGTAAAGTTTTGTCATCTCCAATCCGTTGAATACTAATTTGTTTAAGAACCCGCCAAGATATCCCTGAAGATGGACGATTGCTCGTGCCATCTGTTAGCGAATCTAAGCAACATTCCGCGGAATGTTCAAATTCCAAATCACAAGAACCATGTATAATTTGGTATAATTTTCTAAGAAACCGACGCTGATGATTCGTGAGAAACTAAAAATATATCAAATAAAATTCTTCCTGGGTTTAATGGCACAATATTTGAACTAATTTCATTCAAGGAACAAAAAAAATTGGGCCAATCTTTGGAAAAATATTCATGCAGGAAACCCAGTAACACAGCAATTGTAACATTATCAACACAACTAGGAGTTTAATGCTGGGGGTAGCTCAGTAACACAAACAATAGAACTTTACTGTGTCAGAATACTTGTCACTGTAAAGGAGTGTTCCATTCAAACAGTTGTGAAACAAGAAAACTGTTTATAAAATTATTTTGTTGTAATACATTTTCATTCTGTCAAGCCCCTTCATAATGAAAATAAAAAAAAGTTAATCTTTATTTTTCAATTTACTCTGCAATAAGATAACTTCTTAATACAAGTATTTTGTTCATTTCTATTATTATTTAAGTGTTGATGACAGATTTCCAGAATTGTAAATTCCTACCTTCTCAACAAACCCAAAACCTGGCCCTTGGTATTTGTTCAACAAAGACATTGAAGGAAAATATTTTACTTCATATTCCTTTATTCATTCACAAATTCCTCATAATAGCTTTTTTTAGAGAAGTACGAAGGTAATTATGGTGATTGTTTTCTCTCAATAAATACGTTACTTATATTGTGTAATTTATTTATGAAAACTTTCATTTCTTGTAAATAATAAAGCAGAAAAATCTGTTATAATTTTCTTTCAATTACAAGTGTTTAAAAAAAAAAGTTTTTCTTATGCATCTGAACTCTGTTAATCACTTTCACTTACCTGTACATAATTTTGAAAATTTTTCTCAGTCCCTTAATGCTAGTAGGCAAGTGTCCTGTGCTTCTTGAAGAAAATACACTGCCAGTGAAATACCACATGCTTGCAGAAAATATAGAAGATGAAAATGACACCTAAATTTCTCCTTCTGTTTTATAGAACACTATCATAGATCTGCCAAAGTCAATCAAAAGTAAAAGCATCAGCAATATATCTGATGTTGAGAGTCATTCTGACCAAAGAAAAAAAAATCTTGGTTGTGAAGAGAGAGCTCATTCAGAATACATACCAGCAATAGCTGTGCATTTGGTTGTTTTTTAATTTATGCCAAACTCTTTCTAGAACAATTTTGAACAAAAATGGGGAAGGAAAAAATAAGAAATATAAAATAAATAGTACTAATTACTAAAATGGAATAAATAACAAATTTTGTCAAATAAGGGCAGAATTGTGTGTGTGTGTATTCAGACCAGGGTTTTATAAAAATAGTGTGTGACATTGCAATGAAGACACATTTTGTAAGCTTTTTACTTTTTTTCATTATTTGTAAGTGAAGAAACTTCAAAAGTACTTTACTAACAAAATTCTCACAAAAACAATCTAAGGTTGAACAGTATACCAAACAAAAGATTGACTCAATAAAGCACCATACAATATTATTTCTCCCTTCTTCTCCATTCTTAATTTTACATGTGAATCAAAATGTTATTCATATTCCATTCAATGTGCAAATATATTAAAGATAATTAATTTACTATACAACACTCATATATTTCATAATCACTTTGTGATTAATATCATATATTCACTATGGATCTGGGGAACAACGTTTCGACACCAAGATTCTAGCCTTGTCTTCAGGTCTTTTACAGTCCTTTAGGTTCACTATTTCTATCATCAGGTGATTATGAAATATATCAGAGTTGTATAGTAAATTGATTGTCTTTAATATATTTGCACATTGAATGGAATATTAATAGATTAAATTCAGAGAACAAGTGACATAAAATTTAAATCAAAAAATTATTCTCTTCACAATGCCAATCAAATCTTCAATATCTACCTCACCAATGTTTTCTTATTCACATAACTTTGGCATTTGCATCATCACAAATGTAAGGAAGCTCCATAGAATACATCACAATTCAGACATCCATAACTCTAGCATCCAAAATCATTTTGGCAGTCAGATAATAAACAAAGTCATCATGTGATAATCAAGAAATGGGAGGAAATATTTTTTCAAATGCTTCAATGATTCCAACAATTAATAGAAACAGCCTACATTAGAACAATCTATTAACAAGTATAAATTCAAAGAGATCAGAACAATAAGTCTATCTTGCAATAATCTGAAAAATATAGAATCTTTCACGTGACGTACTTCCCAAGAAATGTTATGGAGTCAATATTTGATGTGAAAATTTTTTTGATATATATATTTTTATGTTCGTATGTAAATTTTTATGTGGCAATTTCAAACATACACATCAGAAAATACGAACATAAAAATTTTGACTACGCACATAACAGTTTACCTCCGTATCATATCTTGCACAATTTAAGAGGTTATTTGGAAGCAATATCAGTTCACTTACAAGAAGAAAATACTATGAAAAGAAGCAAGAAGATACATACAGCTAAAGAATATGTAGATGTAATTTCAAAGTTATAATATACTCAAAAGATAATATACTGATCATATATGGCAAAGAGATGTCATTTACTAAATTTAACAAACAGAAAAATTGCAATTCAAAAAAATTTTAGATTATGCTTTTATTAACTTCAATTTACACAAGTATCCATTGATAACTTGATTACTCATCAAGATAAGAAAGAAAATACACCAGAAATTTTTATTTGATGAGCACATTTAAGTATTATAATTACATGTGCAACTTCAAAATCACCGACTACAAGAGCCATGCAATTAATATAAAAGACATTACAAAATAGTTTCATTCTCAAAACAAGGCTCTTTTCTCAGCAAATAATTATGGAATTCACATAACATCTTTTGCACTCTATAGCCGTTTCAGTTGCTTTGTACCAATCAAGTGGACACATCCCTGAGTTGTGGAGTGCAACTTAAGTGAACTGTAGGATACAGAAAAATGGTAGTCTAATAATTAATTTCTAAGTCCATTGGTAATTTCCATTACAAGGATTGAAGAGCCAGTCATGAACACATCTGTTTTTGGAATTATTAACTATTTTTTAATTAAATTTTAACACTATAAATTCTCTGTACTATAACTAAAATGTACTTAGTGAACTACAATAACAGTAAATATCTACTAAATATTCAACAATGTAGATCAAACAGATTGTACTGTTATCATTGCAAGAGAAGTCTAACAGATGAAAAGATATTTAAAAAATTACAACAATATCAGTGACCAGTTGTTGTCAATCTCGAGGTTATTTATCTTGATGCACAAAGCCCAGTGACAAGAAAGACATTATCTACTACACTTGAGACTTAGGAGGCCTGAAAATCTTTCGCCGATAGAAATGCTTACAATTCCTTAAAAAGCAGTCATTCAAAAGTTAAATTCAACATTAGGTGGAAATCAAATCACGCTGGCATGATACATGTACAATATAAAATCCTAAATATATTCACTACAAAATTGCTTATTCAGTTGAATATAGAATAAAAATAAAATAAACATGATTATGACCACACAACAAGGCAAAAACCAGTCACAAATCCATTTTCCTTAAAACAATAATATCATTAACGGTCTCATTGTACAAGCATTATTCACTTTACGACGGAATAGTTCAACAAGTAACTATTTCTAATAAAATTCAAAAAGCAATTCAAACAAATCACTGTCAAAAATGATATGCACAGAAACAAGTGTGACTAGTACTTCTTGACATATTTTCAATAAAAAACTGTTAGAAAACTGTAAAAATGTCTTCATCCATTCCGAGTAGCCAGTGAACTCTCTTCTTATGCGAGGTTAGCTGAATGAGAAGAAAGTGGCAGTAGCATTATGCAAACCAGGCCAAATCCAATGCACCGCAGCTCTCATCTTGTGCCACAGCCACACTGGCACAGCACAGGGGTCAACACGAAACAACAACCCACAATAATGCTTCACATAATCAGTAGAAAATATTAAGGAAAAACACTCATTAAGCAAGCTAATACCTACCTCATAACAGAACTGGATTCGTGCAACAAGTATAAAAACTACAATTAGGAAGAAATTACATTTATTTACTCATAAGCTCTACATAATAAAGCAACAGATTACAATTATTCACAACTTTGATGTAATTCTACGATACTATAACAAAACAATAAATTAACAAAGAAACTAATAAGGTTTAACAAGAATAGAAGTTTACGTCTTTTCCCCCCACACATTGTATCTACCAAAACCATAAAAACATAATGTTAAAGAGAACCTGAATAAAAAACACCAAGTAAATATAAATAACAACTCAAACATAAATTAAATTCTCATTGAAAATCTCACAAACAAAACAAATACACCTAAAAACATCAAAAACCACAATAATAAACTTAACAATACAGAGCACACAAACATGCTCTTTAATGAAAGAACATTAAATCTACTAGAAGCATAGCCAACAGAGAAACAAAAATATTTTTTTTAATCTCAAAAAAAGAAAGGAAAAAAAACACATCAACAAGAAAATGAAAGACTTCAAATTTGTTCTTTATCACAAAATTTGTGAATCTAATAAAAAACAATTTCCCGGAGTTTTCTATTAAAATACAAGTGTATATCACCTTCACAGTATAACACTCGTCCTGAAGTTATAATAACTCTCCACACAAATTTGTCCCAAGATAAACACTCCTATGACTTCAGGAAGACTTGATTGAATTGTATTATTAAATTATGAAATGTTTAACTTATTCTTTCATATTGAGTATTTACAGGTATGAAAATTTATTCTAAATTTTATTGAGTCTACTAGCTCCCTAAACAACTCCAAACATCATACAAAAACTTTTCTGCCAATGATGTACTTAAATATAATATCATTGGGGAAAATAATATGAAAGAGGTAAATTAATTAATTGGAACCACTAGGGACATAAATAATCTACAATTGCATAAAAATGCAACAAATTAGAATGATTCTCCTTTCCAGGTGTACAAGAATCCATAATTTTGGCTACATTCTTGGAGTCTGCTTTTTAGGCCTATTTTTCATAGAAGAAAGACATTTTTGACTTAACACATTAAACTAGCAAAATATTGCTTAAAATACCTAAAATAATAATAATATTACATCAAATAAAAGGATATTGAACACCCCATGGTGGATGGCCTCCATTTATATACAAAACATAGGTAAAACCATCTTTGCATTTTCCTTTTATTGAGTAATAATATGGCAGGAAGGAATGTAACCTGAAATCGAACAAAATAATTTTCTTTTAACATAAGTAGAACAGATATAAAGAAATATTTTTAATGGTTTTTTAACTCTTCAATAAGCAAAAACAAAGTCGAATTCTCCAAAATATTCAATGTTTCATAGTACATTATTTGAAGGCTATATTGTCAGAATATTTCATTAAAAAATTTCATAGTTCTAAAAAAGAAGGTTAACTTAGTTTAAAAATGACATATGAACCTCAAAATGGGAAGAAAACCTTGGAGAATAGATGTGCTAACTACAGACAAATGAAACTGGTGACAAGCTAGGAATCAAAATTGGGATCTTGAGTGATAAGCTACACCTCCAATGTGCTTTCCACAACTGTATCCTTTTCCATTCAGGCCTTCAGGAGACCTGGGACAAATCCCCATACAGGGAATAAGTGAACCAAGGCAGCATACACACTATATTCGCTTCAGTTCCGGGTTCACTCGTTCCTAGGTGTACATGCAATGAATGTCTTCCACGTACCTACTTGGGAAGATGTGAAAACTATGGCAACGAGAAAATACCATCAAGTTTGGAATTGGACCACAGGTTTCTTCTGACAGATGGATGTATCAGTGACTAAAGAAGCCATATTTCAGTGATGAATGTATGAATATTTTGAATTCACAGTGGTGACAGATTCTTTAGGACCAGTGGTAGACAGACAATACACAGACAAACAAAAAATTCATTTCTGTCAGAGTTGACCACATACAATCATTAATTTGAGAACAGAAACAAATCTTGTAGAGGTTCATGACAACTGAATACAGCACAACTAGTTATGAAAAATAATATACTTTATTCATATTTTGGTGTTCCCAGTCTTTCATAGACTTGTCAGCATTGGAAGGAGAGGTGCCAGACAATTCCATTCAGGAATTAATGTAAAAAAATAGTTGAATCCCACATAAACACATCTTCCATTGTGTTGTTTCCAGATGGCGCAGTTTATGAGTCAACCTCTGAATTTAGATAACTCAAAATAATAACTGAAGTACTGTTATTAAACAAAAAGTTATTTAATCATGTAAAATAGGTCACATATGATTAAATTAGACATTCTAGTTACGTATTTTTATAGCATATCCAAATATTCTTTTACTCTCCCTAGTTGCACTTAATTTATCACCAATTTTCCCCATTTGTCAGTGACCAGCACTGAATTCCAAATATTTTTTTACTTTAATTCACCTGTAGCCTACAAACATATTTGCTGATCCATGTTTATCTTTTGTAACATCTCATTTCATATTCAAAATTCCTATATGGAACAAGAGACNGTCAGTGACCAGCACTGAATTCCAAATATTTTTTTACTTTAATTCACCTGTAGCCTACAAACATATTTGCTGATCCATGTTTATCTTTCGTAACATCTCATTTCATATTCAAAATTCCTATATGGAACAAGAGATGCATCTTGTAATAGAAGGGTGCCAAATGCCTTTCCCGACACACCTCCAGATGTATGGGTGTTGTGAAAAGCGGATGAAACGATTGAGTGTGGTGGAAAGAAAGGCAAGAGAAACCTGCCGACACCCACATTGTAAGCAACAATAACAAGAAGTAAATAAGCGCAACTGGGATGAAATAAGCTCCACAATATATTTGCCATTTTACACATGAGGCAAATTAATAATCATTAACAACAATATATGAATTCTTAAAATATTTTGTTCAAGCAACACACATTGAAAAAAAATTACAATGGATATCAACCACCCTTGTACAACATTTACACTATAATAAATGGTTTTGGTAGGTCTAATTTTTCATAATTTGTAAAACATCTGCATTTATACAGTGTATCTGGTATCTTGTATGTGGTGTCCCACATACACAACAAATATTGTGCTAATTGAATGACTAGCATATACTTCATATATAAGTCAAAAAAGCAATCATTCCTCACTATAAAGCTCTCACATGTTTCAAAAATGTTACCATCCCACAAAAATCAAATTATTTAATGAAATTAAAACTCATGTTCAAAATAATAAGTTACAAAGACTTGAAAGCCAGATAAAAAAGAGATTTGGGGGCCAAACAGTGTTAACAGAAGTTAATGTACGTATAATAAAGGCCAGTCTTTGACAGTCAAATTAAATTACAGACATGAAATGAAAAAATAACCCCAATGAACTGAAGAATGTAGAATTTTGGTAAGACAATGAGTGAATGAAGCAAACATTTTCTAAACTTTCTAAAGGAAAACATGGCAAAAACACACCACCCCACCAACAATACAAGCAAGGGGAATCAATTAATTAACATCCCTAAGGGATTCAAAGTCTTTGATATTAATTAGTGCGAACAGAATTCTAAATGCAACCACACCAGAAATTCTCCTTCATTTTAATCTACAGGTTTTCAACTTGGTGTGAGAGTTCTAATATCAAAAGTAAAAAGTTGAGATACCATCATGTACTTTGAATAAGGAGCAGAGACATCAATAATTTGATGAAAAAAAATTTCTTTGCACTACTATTTCTTAAGATTTAACATAAAAACCAATGCAACAGGCACAACTAGCTAAGGGTTGTGTTTTTTTATACATAGCATTAATATGTAAAATGAAATTGCATTAATTTTGATCACAGATACAAGCAAAATTTTACAGAAGTACAATTCAATAGCTACTCTTTAGATTATTAATGAACAATTTACCTAAGCATGTAAAGACACTAATGAACAAAAATGTTTATTGAAAGAAAAAAGAAAAATATACACCCAACATAATCACCAAAGCTTAAAACAAGATGCTAAAAATTTACTCGTTAATATTTATCACAAGTCAACTCTTATAATAAAATGCAGAAATATGTTATTTGTGTCATGAATCTGTGAGAAGACACAGATCTGATCAGGAAAAAATGTAGAGACTGTAGCACACAGAAGCTCACTAAGGTACACACAAACTAATAAAATGTAACAAAAACAACTCACCTAAAATTACGATGTTCGTAGAAGTGTATGGCAGGAGAATTGGTAGTGAGCACATGTAAAAATATAGCTTTGCAGTCAGCATGCTCATTGGTAGTAAGATGTGAAATAAGGTTGTCTAAGAGTAAAGATGCAATGCCATTGCGGCGATGAGCTTTGCTTACACCCAAACTCAGAATATAACCAACCTCTGTTTGTGAACTGAAGGACTGGGAAAGTATTCCCCGATCCTGGAAAAATTATTATTATTTCTTAAAATAAAACTACTACTTCTTTATAATTGAAGGCTAACTAAATAACACAAACCTTACCTCTTTGTTCAACTTTAAGTAAGATTTTATCTCGGCTACAATGAGACCAATTATTGTCCCATTATATACAGCTGCCAAAGAATAAAATCTAGGATTAGATGTGATATCTTCATACCAAGAGTATGGATAATCTATGGGAAACCAATCTTGACATAATGCTTGCACCTACAAGAGATAAAAGTCAGTTACAATTTCTATAAAAATATTTCATATCACAAGTCTGGAGTATATGTTTATTTTTGACATTTTCACACAAATACTTAAACAAAAGAAAACTATTATCATGGTTTAGTGAAGAAGTGATTTACTGGTACACAGAAATGAAAAAATGAGAGAAGCACAAGAAATTTTTTTTTTAATTCATTAAGTGATCTGAACAGTATACTTGCCTCTTCAAGATCTGTAGGACACAAAAACCGCAGTTGCAAATTACTTAGGCTACACAGTGGCACTGGTTTACTCATACAGGAGTTCTTACTTATTGTGTAAGCAGTGTACCTTCATGAGGGGGGAAATCACACAAAACGTTAAATCTCATCCAGGACCTCATCCATTTTATAAATTCATCCAAAATAACTTACAAAAATGATGTATAACAAAACTCACCAATTTACTCCAGCCATGAAAGGCCCAGTCATGAACCAGGCTTACATCATTACATAAAAAACATATTAACATACGTTTGTCACATTTTCGACCTCAGTATACAAATCATAGTAAGTGCGCTGAAATGTCACAACTACGAAACCTGTCTACCACCACAGGAGATTGCATTTCATGTCTTTCGCGTGCAGACGTATGCCGTTAGGCGAGGCAGCTCGCATTCCACTATCATACCTTTCCTTCGTGTGTCCATACTTCACCACAAGCGAACAAAACGCGAAGTTGCAAGTAAATAAATTGAATGTAAACCTGGAAAATTACCATAACCTAATTCGAACATTCAAGAATATATGGATAGAATTACCAACACATAAAGTCCATACTAAGATTCTGTAATGTAACAGCATATTACACCCATTCCTATTTCCTAGAAAGATGCTACTGAATATTAAAACGAAACATACAAAGCATTATGGACACAAGTCTACCACAAGCAGGCAGAAGACGGAGAATACAACAACGAGCAGATCAACAAGAACAAATCGAAACACGAACGTCAAGTCTCAATGTTTACGTACTATACGGAATCTCCGTACACCCCTAACCAAGAAGGCACCATTTACTTAAATATACAGTTTCCTTGTTCCCACTCTACCGTCGGTATTTGGAAACACAATTCCCATTTCATGGTACAGCATGAAACAAAAACATCCACATCTTGAGCACCCCTACTGAATATCGCAAATGACAAAATGCTACCAAGATTTTACGGAGATGATTCACAAAAACTTTTTCACCTATTTCAATAAATGCACTGAAAAATTACAAGGATTACACTTGATTCTCTTTAAACTTTTGTAAGAAGAATAACAGTACGAGAACACACATATTCGCGAAAATTTGAAAGACGAACTAACGCGAACCTTAAATGATATTTTCGCTTAGATAACAGATAGCAAAATAGCTTTAATACTCCTCGTAAACTTCATTAAGTATTATTCAAAATAATAAGCACTAGATATTGTCGATCATAAATTGCTCAAACAGTATAGGATTAAGGGGACGGATAATGATATATTAAAATGTTATTTATAGGAAGCAAAGAGTTAGGATAGGTGACAAGTACAGCACATGGATTGTGAAATAGAAGTGGAAACCAAGTAAAGCTTATTGAAATGACTTGCTTAATGTGTATAAAGAAGATATTTTGTCTTTTGCTGATGATATGACGCTATTATACAGAGGGAGAAATAGGGGTGAAGTGGAAAAGGATGCTAACACCAAATTGAAAAATAGTAATAATTGGTTACTTGGAAATATATAAATATTAAATAAATAAATAACTATTTGCATCTCCTTTTACATGTTTAATGACAAAAAACTCAAAAGTTTGAAGTTGGGATTGGTAAAGTCAAAGTAACTATTGCAAAACATACTACATTTCAAGCAATGTATTTATATTATAATTTAAGATGGGAAGAGTACATAAAAATTACAGAAAGGTACAGTTATTACATATTTATCATAAGAAATTATCAAGTATATTAACTCATAATCAAATTATACAAATTGTCAAATTATACAAGTATACAATGAGTCGAAGTTATCATAAGACATACCCGCGTGAGGAAGCTCATGTGGAAATCAGACTGGTTTAGTGGATGTAAACAAACAAGAATACTAAAAATAATGTATCTCAAGTACAATTCAATTCCTGAATTTGTCACAAAATTTAGGGGTGAATTACGTTTAAAGAAGCTACATTACTTGGCATGTATGAAGTATAATATTAGATGCTTAGTGGATGAGCACATCATCTAGGATGGGCTCAGTCAGTCAGTACTCTTGTTTCTACGGTTATCCTTTCAAAAGATTATTTTAATTGGCTCCTATGTTTCCTGCCGTCTCTCGTATCTTGGACCAACTCAATGATTGTTGAGAGGGATGGTGCTTTATACGAAGACCCCGCCGAAATCCGGATATGCTAGTCTCTCATCCCTGACCTGGATGAATTAAACACGTTGAGACCATATTCTCCGACAGGGTCTTAGACGCCGCTTGCTAACGCCAAGGCGGGCGTTATTATATCCGGGGTCCGCCCGCCCAGCGAGTCTATCGCCATCAGAATTACCTTAACCAGATGGTACTCTAGAGTCTAGACTCTCGTTCGCGACCACCAGCTCCGTATAATACCATTTTAGTAATTCTAGTAGCGGATAGGCAGGCCTTCAGCATTTGCATTGCCGCAAAGAGCAGGCGCACTACCTCTACGAGAGGATCCAGTGTTGTGCCGCTGATGTGGGGACCAACGTATATGAGTATCTTTAATCTTACATCCACAGCCCAGATGTCTATCTCAAAACAAACAAAAAGCAGCTGTGCCGTCTCTCAATCCGTAGAAACGATTAGTTTGAAGAATGTCGGAGTGTCCGGTGTAGTCGACCAATTTGGATTTTGCTGAAGTCTCCCATCCGCTCTGGGATGACAAAGGTGAGGAGGACCGTGAGGTAACCAGAGATGGAGGGGGCGTCCACTGTTCGATAGGTGGCCTCTGATAGTGACGCACGTCGTTCTATGATGGGACAGCTGACACCCTATCGGCTTTCCCAGACATAGAGGCTGACTACTACCTGTATTTGGCAATAAAACCCTGGTATTACGCAAAAGGCACAGTAGTCTGTAGGGATAACTAATGAAAATAAATAAATTAAAACAATATAGAGGCCGACTGAGCATAGTCAAGGAACTCCATCAGCAAAGGTGGTTCTCCTGCGGTCGCCCAGGACTGAATGCAGCGATAGGCATTCGGTAGGGTTTGCCTCCATACCGATGAGCCGCAATATAGTCGCCATCTCGTCGACGCGAAGTTTCTCCGGCGGAGACAAGGTCATCCACATACATTCGCCATTGCATTGATTGACATGCATACATTGTATTGACATCTTCACCGTCGATTGTGAAGATATCTCAACGCAGTGGAGAACAGCGCCAATCACCAGGATGAATCAGTGGGCCGACAACGGGCAGCCGTCGGGTATCCCTCTGGATTGGAATTGATATTGTTTTTTCTGCTAGGATGGTCTTGCTGGTACTGGCGTGGAGACCCCAAATCTCCATAAACGCGTAACCCGAACATGCTTCCTCTGCAGCCACCGACGGCGTTGTAGGGGCAGCAGAGCCAATGGCACAGACTATACATGGCCAAGGGCATTGGCGAGGTCCAGGGAAGCGTCGCAGACATAGGTCCCGCCCATGGAGAAAGAGCCGGAAGGTGAGTCGAAGACCCATCTCGGACGTGATTTAGGTATCGTTCCTCTGACAACTGCCAGATGGCACGACTGAAAGAACGGTCCTCGATTGGTCGCGTGAGAATATCACATTTATTAAAATTGTTTCAAAATATTTTGTAAAACTATTACCTCTATTTGTATACTATTATGTTTCTTATTATCCATAATACCAATATATTTTTATGTACTCAGTATTAATGCTACAGATTTTGAAAGCCATATCTAACCGTTCTCTGCTATCTAATCATACATCTGAAATATCTCATACAGCATTTCCTGGTACAATACCAATATACGCCAAGGAAGAAGTGGGAGAGCTGCCCACTTCTCAATTTTACACTGTGGTCCCTCCCATAAAAAAAACAAGTGCTTCTCTAGCAGTGTATAGCAATAGCAAATTATTAGGAATTGAGCTTAAGCATGTCAAAACCAAATTTGAAGACAGGAGTCTAATAAAAAAAGCTTCAGAAAGAATAATTATAGGAATGTATTTGATTTTAATGTTACCAGAGACTTAATATGAACAGAAATAGGAAAACAATTGATTCTCACCCATTCAACCCGTTTATTGTTACAACATTTTGTACATTGACTGTACAAAAAAAGTTTGTTTTATTCCATGATAGAGAACTTGCTGCAAAATATTGAATTTATGTGAATATAATAACATCCACTGGTGTAAAATAGAATTTGTATCAGGCATCTGAAATTATAGTGTCATAGAAATTACTTATTCGTATATTGAGTGGAGTATAAGAAAGATTTACAAAAAGAAAATGCATAGAAAACATTTCAAAAATGTATTTAACACCAACTTTGGTTGCATTAGCTGTGATGTACATTATATGCATAATACATAATAAAATGATATTATTCATTTGTTACAGAATATATTACAAGATGATAACACAAGTTTAAAAATGTGGGGCCCTAATATAAACATAACACAAACATAGTATATATAATGTATAGTAAGTTATAGATATATTTGAAATATATTCTAGAGGCACAATGTTTCTCTTAGTAACTGACATTGAATTGTAATGTGGCTCACAGGTAACAGAGAAGTGCACTGCACTTTCGCTAATTAATCTAATTTCTCACATAATAATGCCTTCACAAGGTTCTCGTAAACATACAATACAATTGTATTACCAATACTATATTGTGCTTGAATGATGGACTGCAAATACTTTAATATATTTTCAATTAATTTTGACTTCACTAAATCTCATATCTAGAACATACATCTAAGACCATATTTCAATCAGCTAGTAAAATTTTCAATGTTTAAATCAGAAATATTACAATGTTTCCATTCTTTCTTTAACATCAACGTTCTTTCTTATTCTATAAGAAAAACGTTTAACACAAAAAATCTAATTGTCTTGAACCAAAATATAGCAACTTAATGCAAAGGTAAAAAATAAGTTTGGCACAGTTCATATAATTTGCAAATATGGAAGCACTGTGTCAGATTTATGTTGGTCATATCAGTAAAGTACAGTTACTACAAGTTGACAATACAATAAACAAATTAATATAAAAAATTTTAAATTATAAATTAATACAACACTCCCTCAACCACCAGTTTTCAAAATTAAATCACAGTCTTACATATTTGAGACATAAAAGAGATTCAGTTATGGCCACAGATCTCATAAAACACCACTGACCTCCTTGTTGATTGTCCAACAGCAGAGTGTAATTTCCCCAAAAATATAAAACACAATTTCCAGTGATAGAATAAAGTGGCACATAAATATAAGTTTTTTGATATCAATGAAATAATTGGTATTTACAACTTCTTTACAAATCTTCAGTCTTCAAACAACAATATAATTTCATAATCTTCAACGCATTTCTACACAGTACTCTACAAAGACATAAAAATTTACCATATTTTGTATAGTCAAATAATATTTATACTACATAAGCAAAACAGTACAGCTAAAAATGCTAGGTGCTTATAGTTTTCTAACAAACTGTGGACACTCAATAATTTTGTTCTCAATCTAACAATGCAAATAGCGCAAGATAAAATTGCTCTTATAGTGGCAATAGCTAAAGATATTCTATAAAAAATTCTTAAAAATTAAGTGTTAAAATTCCATGTAGTAATGAGCGATACATATAAGTATCTTAATTTTTATCAATACATCCTTAGAGCGCAGAAAATGCCCAGATAAGCAGCATTTTAATAGTATCAGTACCAAGTGG
Organism: Laupala kohalensis; assembly: GCA_002313205.1. Classification (NCBI taxonomy): domain Eukaryota; kingdom Metazoa; phylum Arthropoda; class Insecta; order Orthoptera; family Trigonidiidae; genus Laupala; species Laupala kohalensis. Next base: position 152,087 of record NNCF01131194.1, on the reverse strand, counting down.
ACCAAGTGTCTTGATAATACAAAATATCACAAATAATGTATTTTAAATAATCAAAAATTGACAAATCCATACATGGGAAGAGGAACCAAGATTATTTTTAGCATACTCCCAAGGTCATTGAAAGTAATTTCTTTCCAGAGGTACAGAATGTGTGGGATAACTATATATTTCAATCAAGACACGGCAGCAACTAAATACTAATACGACAAGGGTAGTTCTACTCATTGAACTTCACATGCACATTGGGATTGTTCGAGTCATATTTCACATAATCAACATACATGGAAAACCTGATATTTTTTCAAAAGATTGAAAGGAAATAGTTGTCACTCGTCACATTGTTACCCTTGTCAAAAATACTAACAGAAACAAAAATAAATACAATAAAAACCATACACCAAAAGAATTAAAATATAAGATTTTAGGGAGTAATTTGATTCAAATATTAAAATTTATAGCAAATATTTTGTCAACAATGAAGGGAAAGAACTTAATATTTTCTAGTTGAAGTAAGCAGCAATAATATTTCATACAAAATATATAAAAGCTCTATTGACATTTTTCAAATCAATATAATTCGATTGAAATATTCCATTTGCAATAAAAATTTCTTTATACGTAGTTTTCAAGAACATATTTACCCATGAAATTTCCCACCTTACTTACTCTCAAATGTTTTTTAAAAGTGAACTACTGTATATTTATAAGAGACAGAATATCATCCATCATTCACAAATACTTATTTATTTTTGTAGTAAAACACATTATATATGCAGTAATCACATCTGGTTATATACTAGTTCTCTCTCTGTTTCTCTTGGGTCCCATTAATCTGAAAAATTACATCTAATTTAGAAGCTTAATAAGTTACACATAAATCTACCTTTTTAAATTTCGTATCAACTAGAACACAATCTGTAGTCTGTAGACAGAGAGAAACTATGAACACCACAGATAATGCTACTTTCAATTAATATTCTGACAAACAAAATCATTGATCTATATTATTAAAATTTAAAAAATTTACTAATTTTGCAATGAAGAACAAAAGACGTACTATATATGACCAGGAAATTACATGAGTAAATGTCTTCTTTTTTCCCTCCCACAAATATATTAAGCATTTATAACAAAATAACATTGGTCCCCATCATGCAACTTCAGTGATAACCAGTCATAACCTTCATATAACCACAAAAACAGCACAAACTCACTGAAGTATGTTCTTAATACTGGGTGATAATGTATAATATTAATATGTGAGTAGAATTTGTAATGCAACATGACCAGTAGTTTCATTACGATAACCAGCACAATAAAATCTTGTATCTTCAACTTAAGGAACTTTTATCCAATATCCTTGTACCATTGTAATATTTGTTATCAAAATAAACTTGAAATTATTTTATAATCTTTACCATAAAAAATTAATTTTCTAGAATACTACATGTATTTGGATTAACACACTCATTAATTTGAGGCAAAATTTTCAAGAGATGTTTTGAATAATATATCAATATTTCAACATGAAATGTACAACTTCTTTAAAACTTCAGAAAATTACTCTTCATTAAAAATTAAAATACAGATCATCTTCCAGCACTTCACTTGAAATTTTTAAATGACAAAAAGCTTTCATCTTTCCTATCTAGTTCATTGGCATATCAGTCTCCATTCATCTGATGCAGCATGAGCTCCGAAGAAAATTTGCTTCATCTCACTAAATCAAGAAAGTTAAGGAGTTATATACAATATCAAATCCACAAATTATTTAATTGGAAAATAAAAGACGAAAATGCAAACTTAATTTACAAAATATGTCACACATTATGTTGCATGTTAACATGGAACATAATGGAGAACAGCAAGAAAATGAATTTATTAAAGAATTTTGGTGAAATAACTATAAAAGGAAAAAGGTACCGGGAAGTACAATGGAATGTTCAATTATTAAGTAAGGTCAGTCAATAATTCATTTTCAACAACCATCAAAATAATGATAGAAAAACTGGCTACATATTTAACAATTCTCAAAACTGAATTCTAGTTTTACATAATCAGCTACAGTTGTATTAAAAAAAGTCACAGAAGAAAATGTCCTTCTTAATAAGTCATGATTTTAAATTCCATACTTCCAATACTTCATAGGATATCAACTCTCATATGTAACTTCCTCAATAATTTCAAGGATTCTATGGATTGATGTGTATAAACATACTTAGATCAGAAGAGATGCTTCAAGATTCTAATGTATAATCCATTCTTTTGTAAATGAGTATTATTTTCATTTTATGAATGCAACTACCTATAACCATTTTCACTACCATTACCTCTAAAAGAAATCATCTCTCTGTCCATGGGCAATGTTATAAATAAAAAGCTGGAACAGACACTTCACTACAACAAGAAAAAATATCATTCAGCTTGTGGGTAAAAACGTACTTTTGCAGCAATGTTTCCAAGTGGTAATAAAAAAAGAATGTGACATTTTACAATTCTCTAGCAAAACAGTTGCATGAGTTGTGATAGAAAGGTATTGAAGGAATAAAATAATAGGTAGCACTGTCCAACTCGTGGCCTGTAGGTCACGTGGCCTGTGGGTCTTTTTTTCTTTTCTTTTTTAATGGCCTGCAAGTTAGGAGTAAATTTTACATAAATTTTTCAAACAACATAGAAGGGCACAACTTCATGATATAAATAAATGCTGTCAGAATTAATATTTGATGTGGCATGTCCAGAGAGAAAATAGAAAATTGTGGTCATAATTACCCCATCATACATACAATATGAAAACATTTTATTAAAATACGATGTATTTAAAACACTTTTAAAAAATTAAAGGAATATACTACCTAATTTTTCAGTCATGAAATATTATATTATTGTTAATGAGAATCGAAATATCGCGAAACAAATAAAGAAAGAAACCTTTTAGTGTTATTCATCAGGCAACATTTTGCCATACTCCATTCCACACAGGCTCAATCGATCAAATGGCCCATGGGCTAAAATAAGTTGGACAGCGCAGTTAGGAATTAAATTAAGTTCAATAAAACTTCACTAAACCATTTCTCACAATAAAATATGTTAGAGAGGATTCCTATCTCTATCACACTTCCGACAGCTGTTGATCGCTTAGAGATGCATAAAGCCGCCAACACATATTACACATAGTAGGTAGTGAAGTGTCAGTAAACTTTTTTATTAGCTAATATATGAAAGTCTGTTTTTAATACTACATTGTCTGCACAATAATAAAATTATTTCCATGGAGAGGAGGTGGAAGGAAAAAATGTGACCATTCTTACCTAAAAATTATGAAATTCTCAGGTTTTAGGTAAATGACAATATATGACCATTAATGAGTCTGTCTTCAGTACTTGTCTACAATCCATTAAAAACTATATCACATTGACATGAAATATCACTCTCAACCACACAACAATCTTCTTGAAGCCAGCCACTCTGATATTTTATGAGGATAATACAAAAGGCATTGAAATCAGTGCATTAAATTGTTTAAATAAAATGTTATATAATAGCAAAGGTATACGTTTTCATGAAGTTGTGGAATTTGAAGCTTTCTTTCCCTTTCAAAATGTCAGTGTTTATTAGGGGTAACAGTAGCCCTTAAGATATAATATTTTGCCAAATGTTGGCAGTTGCAGAAGTGGTCACATATGTCTAGGGATTTAAACCTAAAATCTTCATAATTTTCAAGACCATGTACCAACAGCATGTTCCAGAACAACTCATATTTAAAATATACATTTTCTTATACTATGTTCCATCTGACTATAATCAATGGAACTTCATATCAAGTGGGAGCAAATTATATTGACAAACATTCCAAGTTATCTTTCTCAGATCCATATTAAGATAACTTTTAAAAGCAAGGACTCAATAATTCAAGCAATTTGAAACAATTCATACTGTCACTCACATTAAATTTATTTACATTAGGTAAATTGAACGAGGTTGTTTGAGCCTATAACCAATATTATTCAGTATTCATGCTAATTTTTACAATCCACAAGCTTTAGTACCAGGTTTCCTTCATTAGTAACAAAAGCACAACTAATTTTTGTAATGTTTTGCTGGTACGCAATTATTTGGTGCATTAATCATCAATTTCCTTCAAATAGTTTATTTCCTCCCCAGTATCAGAATTAACAAAGCTCTTTATAATACTAATTATATAAATTTAATACAATAAAATTACATCACACAGGATATTAGATATATCAAAATTATTGATAAAATATAATTCAGGGTTTGTTTCACCAAAAATACATTGCAGGTATGAAATACACTCAAAGACTATAAAAAACATAACTTGGACAGGGCTTGTAATCAGTTCTAAATAGTAAGTGGTAGCATATTGTTATCATACAGCAACATTAAAAAGTAGAAACAAAGTGCATAAAAATTTAGAGCATATACAAAGCAAATAATTCATAGGCCTTCATTTGAAGCTCATATAATTCATATTAAATTCATATTAAAAAGACTGTAAAATATGTCATTTTAATGCGAGAAATCTAAACTAACCATAACATAATGGAAATAAAACAAATACAAAAAAAAATTAAGACATGAGTGGAACACAAGCAAAACCTGTCCAAATTCATTAGTCTCTTTCAGTAATATCATTAATAGACCACAAATACTTCAGTAATATTACAAAGTCCAAAATAGACAAAGAAAGAATAATACAAAATTCTAATATTTATGTATGCAATGGCACACATAAGTAATAAAAGATTCAAGGTTGCCAGCTAGATCCATAGAATAGCTCTCACCCAAAATAGTTACAACTCTAGTTGTAACTGATGAGTTGATTGCTTCATTAGAAAGTGACATCAGAATTTGCGCTACTAGATAGCGCCATCTTTGAGAGTGAAGAAAGACTCCGCTTTGGACTACTTCCGAGAAAGGTGACATTGCTTTCACTAAACAGCTTCCGAAAACTGCAATGAAGAAAATAAAATATTAATAAATCTATCCAAAAATGGTTAACCTAATAATGGTTAAAGGAGAGGCAATAGAATTCATCTGCATAAACTAACATTGTAATTGGCATTTCTTTCTAAACTTTTCCCATCTGTTGATACTACTTCCATCTAATAAATTACACTACTTGAACATCATGCACATCATGCAAGACAGTAAGCTTTGCCCAAGGCCATGTGCCACAGACAACAAATATCACAACATCTAACCACACACACAACGGAGAGGAAGATGAAATTCCTCAAAGCAATAAAATGTCCAACTTATTATTAATAAGTTAATAACCTCAAAAAATAACAATCAATTAATTCATACTAAATGCACAAACCATGATGCACGTGAGCCTTCCAACAGACGATTGCTACTATGCCACTGAACAAAAATTAAATTCTCCACAATGATAAAAAATTTATAGTATCACTCGTACACAAAATTTTACATGCCTGGGAGTGAGGAAAGAAAATATCATGAAAAAATATTTAATTAAAAAATTGAATACACAACTTTGATTTCTCAAACAATACCTAAAAATCAGTTACAGCTACTCTATAAAAAGGAAATGTTAATAAACATAATTAACAAAACTATCATCACATAGGCAGTCAATAGATTTAAGACATAATGGTGAGCTAAAGAAATAATGAAAAACAAGAGGACATTTTTAGTGTAATGAGTATGCATGCTATAGAGCATGGGCACTACAGGAAGGAATCATGCAAGAACTCGAGTGAGTAAGGGAAAAGAGATTATGTTGCAGAGTGTTGCAAAAGAGGAGTGAGAAAATGTTGCAGAGAACACTGCTGATAAATAAAGCATAAAATACATTACAGGTAAGTTAGCATATCAGGAAAATGTGGTGCTTGTGAGAGTGAAACACATCATGTATTTCCATTACTTCAAATAAACGATGTTGAACTCCAACATATGGATATATTTGAAGTGTAATCCACATCGTCGAAAAAGAGTTAATAGAAGAAACATAGGTGAAAGACAATTTAAGAATGAATGTTCACAAAAACAAGAGTTTAGAGTAGTTTCATCAGTAGACAATATGGAACTAGAATTTCATGAATATGTTCCATTAAAACAACTTATTTCAAAACAGACAAAATAGTCTTACACATTGTTAGCAGTCCTTTTGAGTGTGTGTGTGTGTGAATTTAGGGCTCGTCAATGGCAGGGTCATTAGAGCCCTTCAAGTTAGCAGTCCTCCTAGTATTATTTTCACCCTCCATCATAGCAACTTTTCTTAAACTAATTATTCATAAAAGTATTATTAGGGAAAACAAAACTAAAGTGAAAATTTTAAATTTACAAGGGCTGGAGATAACCATATGTTAATTAATTTGTTAATTGGACACAATTAGTCATAATATATATTGTATTCCTAAATTTGTAGATAAGTTAAATAGTAGAAGAAATAATAAAGAGATATTGGATATCTCTGAGATATTCAAAATTATCAACAAAATAAACCAGTATTTTCAGATTGAAATGTATTCATATTTAAGTCTTGCAAAGCCCACAGGGAAAGATTGGATTAAATAAGGATGCATAAACTAAAACTGAGGAATTATAAGAATTTAAAACGCATCTGAATAGTTAGTGAATGCGAAATATTGTAAGACAGAATTCACAGAATTAAAAAGGAATTGGAAGCAACAACAAGTTAGTAATATCCATATTTTTTATAAAAATGCAGTCAACCATGGCCTTGAACTCTGAGCATCTATATTAATTCACAATATGAAAAAAAAAAAAAATTTTAATGGTTAATTAGAAACCTAAAAACAGTAATAGCTAACCTTTACATATTATTCGGCTCAGTGGGGCTAAGCAAGTTTTGTGAAAATGTGGTAAGAATACCGAATCTGTGAACAAAGACAAGGAAATACAATCTCATCACAATATCTTCCAATGGCAAAAGAAAAGAGGTGGTCTTAATTAAATCAAAGGAATAAGATGTTCTACAGCCCAGCACTCAAGATTTTGATACAAATCTTAGCTCTATATTAATCACTTAAGATTATTCATTCAAATGAAGGTGAAAAATATTACACCTAAATAAATATAGACTGATACATGTGACATTTTTAAGGAACTTAATTATCATTGTCAAGATCATACAGTATGTTTATGGCAATCCAGAGAAAGAGTACTTTAATATATACAACAGCATCACAGACTCAACCCAAAAATTCAAAGAATTTTCATTCAACAAAATTATAACTTTCATTTCAACCAGACCACAGAATACCCATATTGCACCCAAGGTTCTAAACCAATATCCAGATACTGTAAACCCACATTGACCAGCACCGAACATTTCAACATAAATAGACTCTGATAAAACAAACAACCTCCACAGACAAGTTGTTCAAGTGCTTACCAAGTGAAGAAGCAACCGTCTTATTTCCCCCGTACCTTGATCTTCAAAATCATTCTTCCTGTGAATTAGGAATTACAAATCTACAATAACAGAATTAATTTTAATCAAGGAAGTAATTTTACAAAGAAGTTCTACCAAGATGTTGACCAAACAATGGATTGAGTCTGTGAAATATTGGAATTCAATTCAAGGACACAACTAGTACTGCTGGTTTCTCTAACTGGTGTAGTTTACTTCAATGGCTATTTTACACTTTGCAATGGATTCTTGAATTGATGCACTTCACAGAAACAACACACAACAAAAAAAAGAATCAAACACATAAACTTTTCCGAAGAAAGTTTCTATATTCAGCTACTAAACCAAGTTGCTAAATAGAAAGATAAAAAAAATTAACTTTAAAATACTTCTTCAAAAAAATGATGAAAATTTCTTAATTGTAATTGAAATAAAAAATGTTTGCAAATATACATTTGCATTAAGCTATAGTTTTAGCAACCTAATTCTACAGAATATGAATGAAGTTTGAAACTAATGCCTAACATGAAGATCCCCTTCACTTTATTTTCAATTATGATAAAATATTTAACACTACACAACTCAATGTTTGACTAATATTACTCAACTGTAATATGTTAAGAAAAAAAAGCATTACTCATTTTTCCACACAGAAGGATAGATATCAAACTATTCTGAATTGACTTGTTAATAAACACTCCACATACTAAATAGAACCAACCTCCGTTTCACTTCAAAGAGTAACTTACACTACTTCAACAATTTGTTTGGTGTGATTATCTTTTGTAATGAGAAACACAGGGATAGGATGAGAAAATAAATGAAAAGTGAGACCACTTAGATATCTCCAAGAAAAATATTTCATATCCTTTATAACTTTAAATCATTACTTGTGATGTTGACCAGGTATATATATATACAGTGGGTGGGAAGATAAAAATTGGAGATATACCCAGGAATTTCTTAGGGAATTATAGATTTCTATTCCTATTTTGTACCCGAAATCATTAATTTAAAGATGCCATTAAATAAATTAAGGAAAATACTAAAAGGAATTTCTATTTCCCATCTGCATTCTCTTGTTTGAAGAATCTTGAAATACATTTACTATGTTTTCTCAGAGTTTGTAGGGTACAATCACTTGTCATTTTGCTGAATGTTTTTGTCATTTTACATATTTGTTCTGTTTTGTTTGTGACATTGATCTTCTACAATGCAATTATTCTTCTCAGTTTTCAAAATCAGTATGTTCTCCTTTTGTGTTAAAGGTTTAGATTGTTTTTACAAGTATACTAAATATGATGCAAAAATACTAAATATGTATCTTATTAGTAATAGACAATATTTTTCAATATAATAGTTGTGTTTTTTGGAAAATTAGTATTTTGGAACACTAATATATCATGTCCTTGGCTGTCATGCCTTCAATGTAATTTATGAAATCTACATCAGCTAGGATCTGGTCGATTCATATTTTTTGAAAGAGTAGGGCAATCAACTTGACAAAAGTAAACCAACAATATCCCTGTTAAATTTGGTGTTTAATTTATTTATTTTTTATTTTTGCCACAAAAACCTAGCTTATAAGAATATTGCCCATTTTTCACTTTTATATAGAGAAACCTGAAGTATATTATTCAGGATTTTATAGTATTTAGTACATACTATTTACTGCATTATTGAGTGTATCATATTTAGTATTCTTGTATTTAGTATTATTTAGTTTACAGTATTAAGTTATCATTTAGTTTACAATATTAAGTATATTTTTAAGAAAGTATATAATTTTTAATGGGTATCAAATAAACAAACAAAATCTTTCTTTTATATATTAGTAAGATAAATACTTTACAGTGTTAATTTCCTTAAGAATATCAAAGAATTAATTAATTGTACTAATATAGAACTTCATTTCTTGATAGAGCAACACAATTTGTGGTACGAAAAAAAATCAATCAAGAAAGCTGGGAGGAAAAATTAATGTTTATCTAGGATGAAGCAAAAACTGTGTCAAGGTGGGGAAAAAACTAAAGAAAAACTGAGTCAGGAGGCACACAAATTACTAACACACCTCCCTTGAATATCATTTAAGATCCCTTCTGGTTTCACACCAATTTTAAAAGCCTGAAAACAAGTCTCTAAAACGTAGGAAGTATGACTCAAAGAAATAAGTCCAATTTCAAAAATTCGACAATAATCTTAATTTCCAAGCCATGAACAGAAGAATTAGAAGAAATATTCAATAAATTCTGGTTACCAAAATATTTTAAAGAATTTTCACAATATATGGAGAAATCATGAAATATTGGAAAAGAACTACAAAAAGATTATTTGATTAAACTAAAAATTGAAGCTTTTTGCTTTTACTCTCATCTGACATCTAATTAAGATTGTTTTACCCTCCGGTGACTAAAACAAATTTTTTTTAAGAAAACTAAAAATCATTTTAAGTGGTATTTGAACTATACATGATAAGAGTGGCACTGCAAATAGAAGCCTGTACTCCCTTAGCAAAGTTCTGAAATCTAAGTCAATAAGGAATGAAGTAAGATATTAATGTATTAATCCACGAATTTCAATTGTTATGTACGTATTAATCCACGAATTTCAATTGTTATGTACGGCTGTGAATGCGGTTGTGTCGGACAATCTCCAACAAATCAGCAGTATCATACGTGGTGGGAAAAATCTTTCACCCAATCAGAGATGACAATGGCTGGAGAATACAGAATAATATAAACTACAAGAGGTATAAAGCACCTGACATGAACAGGGCCAGATCTAAGAGACATGGGGGCACGTGCCCCAGGCACCAGGTGAAGGTGGGTGCCAAACTACGGGGAAGGCTGAACGATGGGGACGCCAAAAAATATTTTTCTGTTAAAAATACATAATTTTCTTCAACTACCGAAATAATAAAAGTTATTATTTACTATTGAACGATGTTCAAGTCATCACCTATGATAAAAGAAATATACCGTATTATGGTCAAGAATGTCTCAAACTTCATTATAATCAAGAATTTTGGTGACAATTGGCTATAAGATTCTTTGTATACATGATATAGTATTGCCAAGGGGATCATGTGCTACNATGGGGGCACGTGCCCCAGGAAGATCTGTTTTGTGTGTGTATTCTTATGTGTATAAAGAGGAAAGTATTTTGTTCCAGCCTTGGGTATGAACACCTATGTAGTATGAGCGAAGGAAAAACAAGAAAGGAACTTTCCAGCAAAAGAAGGTATAAGAAGAAGAAGTTGATCTGAGGTCTAACAGCTATGGGTTTCGACACTAGTGTACAAGAAAAAGAGAAAATATCCAGTGTAGTCAAGCAGAATGTGACTAAGATGAGAGGGCATTAATGTCATAGGAATAGGACAATTAAGGGAAAGTTTACTATAAACTCAGGAAAATTACATTTTCCAATTTACCAGTCATATCCTTATAAATTCATTTGTATAAGGTTTACTCCATGAGAATTCCGGTGTTTCTATGTTCTATTAATAAAACATCATGAAATAATGAAATGTGTGAATCTACTGGAAAGAGACCAATTCTAATTAATGGTCATACTGGGCAAGATGAGCTAGTATCTAATTAAGTTAGTCAAAGAAATAAATCATGCAATATCAATCGAATCTTGATAGTTTAGTAACTTCACCACACCCTGAAGGAAAAAATATTAATAACACTTCTGTATGGTTATTTTATTCATAAATCAAATTAAATTATTTTCATGTGTGAAAGTTCCTCACAAAAATAGAGACTACTTCATTCAAGAGTCAGCATGTGATTCTAACAAAAAAAAACAATTACACCACCTTTACTGATGTTCCTCAAAATGCCCAACCAATTCAAGTGATTAATTCATAAATTTTACTGAGATCTACCACGAATCTGTATTAACGAAAAAGGAGTTTCAGTTTAGGGTACAAAGAAACGGTTGAATTACGTAAGCGTCGCCCAGAAACTCACTTTCCCAACACCTTAGAGATATTTATCAGCCACGAGCTGACATCCTTCAAATAATAAACTAAATAAATCAATAACCATTTATGCTTTTCCTAGTTTTTAAGGTAATTCTTCATTATCAAAATATACATTAAATAGGGCTTAGACAGTTAAGTAATAGGTTTGGTGAGCCTACGGCCCCAGGTTTGATTCCTGCTAAGAGCACCAAATGTTTACTTGAAACTTAAATACATAACCATTACGTCTCTGTGAAGGCTTATTCTTCAATCACACTGCATTTCCTCCTAAACAAGATGCACTGCAGAAAAAGGCTAAGTTTGGTGTAGTAAAAATTTGATATATAATTTATTGTATATAACTTTTTATATTCCACAATATAAATATTATACAAATATATATAACAATAATTATAAATAAACAATATCACTGAGTATTTTGTTTATCACAAAATTGGGGACATTTTATAATTAATATTCAAAATGTTTGGTGTATACTTAACAGAAAGGTAACATTGAATATACCACACAGGTGTAGTACTGCACATGCCTTACAACAAATTATAAGGAATGAAAATTGTAGCAACCAACAAATAAAAGAACATTTGTTAGTCAGTCCTTGTAGTTTTTACATTGTAAGTGTATCAAATCCTTATCTGTTCAGAATAAAAATACTTATTAACTTCTTTAAGAGCCTGTAACTACGTCTACAGACAGAAAATCACAACTGAAAAGAAATACCTACTGATATTAGACACTTGCTGATCACAACTTTCTAACTCTAAATCTGCATGAAACTTTCACACGGGATTTAAGAAGTTTCAACAATAAATTTTCTTCAATTTTTTGGTAGGATATCTTTATATACATCAGAAGTTGTTACTAAACAATCAGTAAAATGTTGCAGTGTAAGCAGTGCACTAAAATACAAAACATTTTAAAATTGAAATAGATTTATCACCCCCTGAGAATCAGACTAACCAACTACAACACCATCACATCTCTGAAGTTCATAATGTAAAATATAAACCACCAGTAATGTAATATAAAACCCCACAACAATAAATTCCATATTAATTACATGCAGAAATTTCTATTCGATTTCCTAAAAAAAAATCATCCTTCAATCCTCGTTTAGCAAAGTAGTAATCCCACAACCTATAAATAAGTTTGAAAGCCCCCAATCAGAGTTTTATTAGAGGATTTATTAATGTGCTGCACAATGTCAATATCCACTGAAAAGAACAATAAACACTGTAAGCATATTTATATGAACTCTTATCTTCTCATACACATAATATTATTTATAATCAATTTATGAATTTTACCATACATTTTTATGTTGTGTTATAAGAAGAGTTTCCAAATTCAAAAGTAAATTTATAACTGATAAGGGTCACTTCCATCAAGTTGTGACGGGCCGGGACTCAAAACCGGGACCGCCTGTTTTTAGCCGCAAGAGTGCTACTGCTGCACTCCTTCCACGACTCCTGAAGCCCATCCACCTGGCTTGTTCTGGTGAACCTGCATCACACCCCATAAAGGGGATCTCTACCGGGAGCACTTATACCCGGTTTCCACGTACCTGTGTGTCAGATGCTACATTTAACACACAACTTACAATTACATGCTCGGGGAGAGAAGTTTGCATCGTCTATGGCCAAGTGAAGGTGCTATGGTAGCACTCCTGCTTTGGCTGCAGGACCCAGGTTTGAGTCCAGGTCCATTGCAATTTTTATTTGACCGTAGGCGATGCAAACTTCCCTCCCACTGAGTAAGAACTTGGAAGCTTTGAGTTAAAAATTGCATCTGACACATCTGTATGTAGAAATCGGGTACAAGTGCTCTCTAAATAGGGTGCCAACTGTGGTCACTTATCCCCAGTGTGGGGTGTGACATAGGTTCACCTGTACAGTCCACGTGAATGTTGTGTATGGGCTTCAGGAGTTGAGCCAGGTGGTGCAGTGGTATGTTACTGTGGCCAAAGCAGGAGGTCCCGAGTTTGAGTCATGGCACGTTGCAATTTTCACTTGGCCACAGACAATGCAAGTCACTGGAATGTTTCCAATCAGCACCTGCCCAACTGACTTGTTACTATAGAGGCATGAGTAAAAATCACAAATCTTCCTCTAAAAGCTAAACCAACCCTAACAAAGCAATGACATCAAGTACTACACACCACTTGCAAGAGTATTTCCACAAGTAATATAAGAAACAGAAATTTACTGATTATTTTCATCATACTGAAGTTGGAAATTTTGCCAAGAATCCCCCATCCCCCCCCCCTAAAAAAATCAACATTACTCAATTATTTCCTAGAAAATACAAATGTTTGAATTTTTTCAGAAAGTTCCTTCCCTGAAAAGTGCATTTCTTGTAAACATTGCTGTCAATATTTTTTGCACATTAAATCTAATTCAGAGATTTAGTGCACCAAAATAATGTGTCAAAAAAGAAATATCACAGTAGTCAATTTTTCAAGCAAATCAAAAATACTAATTAGTCATCCCGCACTAGATAGCATCTCCATTTCATGGCTTGGAAATTCAAACAGCTACAGAAGCACCAAGGATAATGCAATCTCGTGAAATACGCATAGACACAATCTTTAACTTGAAAGTACTTACAACTTGCGAATACCTGATTCCGACTTCTTCCATGGTGCATCACTGGGCTCAAAAGGAAGAGGTCCTTGAACAGGAGGATCCTCTTCTTCACTAGGTGGCCTGATAAAGAAGTCATTTCATAAGATGAGCTACAAAGCATTATTAAGATTAACAACCCAACATTAAAAACTACTAACTTCTCTAGTTTACTCCCCCAAAACATTCATGAATTTGGATTAGTTTAAATCAAATCTGACCCACATCATTGGCATATAAAAATTATCCAAATTTTTTTCAAAATTAAATAAAAATGCAACATGCAAGTTAAAACAGAAAGTCATTCATTAATGACTAAATTTTTTTTTCTGATTTTAAATATCACAATTTTTGTCATAAATTTAATATTATTACACAAGATGAATTTAAACACCAACTTGGAATACAAATGGTAAAATAAAACTTTGTATCATTTCCCATAGTAATTGTTTTTTACAAATTTAAATGAAATGTGTTTCTCGTAAGAAAATCAAAAGGAAAAACAACTGATTAGTATTAATAAATTGACCACATCATTTCCTTTCATAAAGTGGTTTTTAATTAGTAATACTAACATCTCTAATCTAGAAGACACATATTAACATAAATCTTGCTAAATCTATGAATATTCTAATTTACAAGTTAGAAATGGTTTTGAATGAATCGTAAAGTTTTAAAACAAAGAAAGCATAAAAGAAGAAAAATAACCATGCCATGCCTCATGCTTACAAGATATCTGACTCTGTAGTAGTGGGGTGGCCAGCCCTCGTTTTTGTTGTTGAATCCAAATTGGATGGAAAGGGACGTGTGTACAGGTGACTAGGGCTGGAGGGTGGGGGAAATTGAAAGGGAGGAATCACAGCCATGGCAGGGCTCACCCTCCTTCGTTCACGTCCCTGCCTGTAGGACAAAGCATTCTTCAGCTAGGCTCACACTCAACAGAATTCAACACACAAGATCTACATACATGAAACATAATAAAACCAAAGAAAATCTATATACTAATACTTTGGGACTATAACGGAGTTTCCAAATCATTTTATAAATTATAATGGCTCTAACACTTCGTTGGATTTGAACATTACATGACCATCATCACAAAATAACCTGAAATGAAAATTTCCACAACAATTTCACTGATTGTACATGTTCAACACACTTCTACAGCTAAATTTAATGTGCTTAAAGATCTCTAAATTATGTGGTAGTAGATGAATAAACTTCCATAATAAATTATCAGAAGGGTAATTGTCTGACAACAAAAATACCCCCAAAAATTAAATTTCAGGGAAGCTTACCAATCCACATTCATTTCCAGATTAATTCTATCTTCAGGAAAGAGAATCATCCCTTAATGGTAGGTTTAATTTTTACTTAAAGTTTAAGAAAATTGTTTTATTATAATAATTTCTTTGCAAGGAATTCCTCGAGTGTGTAATCACCTCATATATTTGGACCTTCCTCCACATCAGCTAATTGATGTACAAGTTCATATTTACATCCTCCAGTGGTAAAGAAGGAATTTGAAATCAAACTACTCCACAACACAATGTTAGCCATCTTTTCAATTTTTTTAAGTATGTTCCTCTGGAAGCAGTACTTGTTCCAAAAGAAAGTGTTTGGTTTTGAAATTCATTCACATGTCACCAGATGATACAATTAAGTATATAAAACATACATCATAAAGATATATTTCAAAAAATTTAAATTGTTTAGTTTCAGTCATTCTCAGCAGACACTGGGGATAAGGTCCCCTAGAAACATATTCCTGCCCAAAAGGTATTGATGAATTTGTGAAGAAGATTGTGAAAATAATATTTTATTCATAATATTAGGACATACAGAATTAGTTGATTATGGCAGAACAGTCTTATATAATGTTATGAGGGTATATTTAAACCAAGTGGAGTGTTTGCACCAATGTAATTTATAAAAAAAATTATGATAAATAAGACTATCTAATTCCTTAAAATGAATACATTCAGCAAAGCCTTTAACTTAAAAAGCACTTTTTTAATGACATCAGATGAGCAAATTAATACAATTAAGGAACAGCCACCAAAACAAGAAACAACCAATCAATAGCAGAGAGTATTAAATTACTTTGCAATAACATGCAAAATTGTAGGAATTTCTTTACAAATACTCAAAAACCTCTTTTATGAACATTATTTCTAGATTCTCTCAAAAAAAATTTGCAATCTGCCACTTCTGTACCCAATATACATAACACAGTAAAAAAGTGCAAAAATAAAAATATTTTTCAAGAAATAATTTTATTTACTGAGCATTTTATTTACTAACTTTATTTTCCCATAATCACAAATCAATTTGTAGTATAAAACTTTCCAGTAAATTTAACTCCCTTGAATTTGAATGAAACCTCCCCATGAATAAGCAAACTGATAATTTTGCCAAAGAATAGTTGATAACCTTTGTGGCACAAAAGCAAAGGTAGAGATGAAAGTTAATTCAAATGAAAATCAAAGGACACATAGATAACATATTGTAAAAATTGATATAAAAGTCCAAAAATAGTAAGTTGAAAATTTGAGAAGAAAAATATAAATAATAAATATTAGCAACTAAAGAAGCTCAGAAGTAAGTTAAATCCCACAGTAAGAAAAGAAAAGAAAATTAATTTTAACTAATCAAAAAAAATGTTCAAGCAAATGACAAATATGTCATAGAATACGACAGCATAAATGTGACAAATAAAAATTTTGGTTAATTAAGACCTCATGAAATAGATTGGTACTAAAATTTTAAAAACAATTTACTGTAGTACCCTGCATATTTATCAAACAATAAGTTTCTACAAATAATAGTATCCATTACATAATTGCCTAGTTCTGAACTTCCTTCTCTCTAAAATAAAAATTAATGAACTGGAATTTTCTTTAATAAACAACAAAATAAACAGACTAAACCACAAAATTATGTACTAAATGATAATTTTTATTAACATTATCAAATAAAAATGTGTTCATTAACATTATCAAATGAATTTTTGTTTCACACCAAAGCAAAGGTAAAGACAACATGATAAAGAAGAATACCTTCATTAAAATAAAGAAAAGAATTGTACTAAATTATATCACTAACAAAAGTGCTACAGCAGTGCAAGAATAAAACCAAATAATTTAGGAAAACATTTGTTTGACTCACGATTCAGTAACTTTGGGTCGATACATTTCTAGTTCGTCTTCAAGGTCACTTACACGAGCTTTCAATTCATTTCGCTCGTGTAAAATCTCTTTCAGTTCTGCAGTTGTAAATCGTGGACGATTAGGGTCATCAAGATCATACACAGCTTTGTTTGTCAAATCTGGAACCTCTGACTAAAATGACGACAACACATTTTAGTATAAATATATTATTGAATGTCTACACAAAGAGGGATCAAAAATTAATATTTTTTCAGTATTTTTATCACACTCTTCCCTCTGATAAACCTTCACAAACAACAGTCAAAAGAAATATTTTTTTACACCCCACATTTAACACATCAAAATATTTCAAAGTTTTACCTCATTAAGAAAGAACATTTTCTTCTTTTTTTATTCAAATACCTCATAACATTTTCATACAGACCCAAACTGTTATCAACACAACTTTTTTCTTTTCCCTCAATCTGACAAATATAATATTTTCTCTCTAATGCCCAAAAGAATTGAATATGCATACTGCATTAATTCTTAATCTCCTTATATCCAATGAGGAAAAATGTTCAGTGTTTTATACAGAAAATAATCACAATGAAAATTTGAGGTAGAATCCATTAATTTGCATGTAAATTGAAAATTAACTCTCAGATTCTCCAAGGAAATTAAGATAAAAACTCAAACACAAAGGTACAAAGGTTGTCCAAAAAGAAAGTTCATAAAGAAATTTGTGAAATATATGGATTTGTGAAAAATAAGAGTTACAAAAGAATGAAGACTTGTTTGACACCAATATAAGTAATGCATAATGAGGAAAGAAATGGATGCCCATTAATGATTATTAACTTTAAGTTCTTGATAAAACATTACTTTGTTCTTGAATGTGTTAAAAATGTGATGCGAGAACGGAAGTCTATTTCCTTAATAAATAAATAAATCGTATAAAAAAATTCTCTACTACATATTAAAAACTCCACATATAATGAATATAATTTTCTACGAAATTGTGATGGCAATTTCAACAAAGGCAATAGAATAAAAGCACATATGGTTGACAGCACAGGAGACATCTTCCTAGGATATAAAGGTAATGGTTTCTTGCAATGACCAGGGCATAAATAGTTAAAGACACTATATGCCAAAGTGAGCAAAAATTTAGGGTTTTGTGTTGTGCAAAGTACATTTGACTTTATGCTTTTCACACACTTAAGGAGCTTACTTTCTACACATGATTCCCCAATTAATTCAACTCACACTGCATTTAGAGAGATCTTCATTTTCTTTCTGTGCAAGGCCCAACCTTTGGCGCAACATACTCAATTCACGATGTTGATCCTGCAGCTGAGCCAGGAAGTCCGCTCTCTCATCTATCAGTCCTCTAACTTGAGTCTGGCTCGTACGATGTTTGCGTCGCAGTTCCTTACCAACTACGCTTAATCGCTCCACTTGTGAAGATAACTAAAAAATAAAACTTTTTTAATTAACATTTTAATTATATTTGTATATTTTAATGTCATTGTTCCTTTAACAAATTATTTTGTAATATTTATTTTGGTAACTTAACTAGAGTGCAGTGATAATAATTGCACAACATGTAGTAATTAGCAATACTTTATGTTGTGTATTGTTGCTTCCAGCTTAATGACAATAAAATATTATTACTAGTATTATTACTTTTGTGAAAAAACTACTTTTATATACTACACTACTGCTACACTTTATGTTACACACTCCACTAACGCAATTGTTACAATTAATAGCCAAGATCCATTAGTTCATAATTTTGTATCTTTTTGAGTACAACTTTTATTACAATGACAAAATAACTACAGAAGTGTTCATTGGAAACCTTTTGAAAATAAAATTAATAATAATAATAATAAACTTTATTGTCAAAAAAGCCATTGCAAACTGCGTATGGGAGATAATAAACAACTCTCCGGAAACAACCATCCCATCAATTTCGATCAAGGGTCCATGGGCAGTGAAAAGAAAATAGCTTTATTTTAGAAAACCAGCAATTTGATTTTATGATCTTTCTAAGTTTATTACAATAGATACTATTATGAGTAACGGTGCACATTAAACCTTTCTACACATTTTGAAAAACATAGTGAATAAAAATATTTAATTAA
Organism: Laupala kohalensis; assembly: GCA_002313205.1. Taxonomy (NCBI): domain Eukaryota; kingdom Metazoa; phylum Arthropoda; class Insecta; order Orthoptera; family Trigonidiidae; genus Laupala; species Laupala kohalensis. Next base: position 132,759 of record NNCF01131194.1, on the reverse strand, counting down.
GAGGAAAACAAGATCAGACTGAACATGTAACATTGATGCTCACTGACTTTAAAGCAAAGATTTTGTGTAAAACTAGTATGGAACCTAAATAACTTGTATTGAATCTACTCACATAAGTCCTTAATTATGTAAATGTAGCATTCCAGCACAAAATGTGTTCTAAGTGCCTCCCATATTAGGTCTCAAGGAACATGGTCAAAAACGTCCTCTGTCGTTATACATCATGTGCAAATTCGTCTTATTTGCTTTAGATATCTCAACGAGTATTCTGATGGTTCGTAAAGCATTCGAGGAGCACTTGCCCCAAATAAAAGGCGCACTGATTCGGTGTTAGTTCCACCATGTTGTGCAGTTGTTTGTTTACAATCCTCTCCCATATCTTCAGCATATGGGCTACGAGTTTGATTGTTCTATAGTTTACAGTCTCTTACATCACCTTTCCCTTTACAGCAGGGGGGGTCGGGGTCAGATGGATAAATCTGGTATTGGATGACCAACTATCAGTTTGTGGTATAAATCCTGCAGCCAGAAAATCCCTTAATTGCTCAAGAGTTTCCATACCTCAGCTGGTATTTCATATGAGACGGGAGTTTTATTGTTTTTAATTGGCTTTAAAACTTAATATTTCAACTGTAGTGACTTCTGGGATTGGATCAGATACAAGGGATGGTTTTCTATAATTGATGATTCAGAGATAGGTTTTATTTAAAAAGTTCTGATAGAGCTCGATCCACCTGTTCTTTATATAGTAGTCATTAGATACAAGCATGTTCTCTTTATTTTTTATATAAAACAATGTACAATTCTCAAATTTTTTGTTGACTTCAAATTAGCTGTCAGTTCATTCACAAGGGTACCCCACATACTCCAACATAAAGTATCACTGTGACAGACCTATTTAAAATGGTATCACCATTATTAAGGTACAGTTACTTAAACAAAACGTCTGTTTTCTCTTGCTTCTCATTGTTTTCCTCTGAGAATGCCATGAACCAGATAGTGTGATAATATAACAGGAATAAAAAATTATCATGCATGAAGATAATGTGCAAAGATGTACAGAACAGATTTTGGTCTTATAGAAAAAATTAGGAAAAAACAAGAATCAGGACACATTACAAAAACACAGCATTTACATCATTGCTTGAACAAAAAATATACAGAAATGACAAGGATTCAGGTACTAAAGGTACTAGAACTACATATAAAAGCAAACCTCTTGCATAACTCTAACAATTATTCTATGTCAGTAGTTAGTTGAACAATGACGGAGAGGCAAACTTACAAAATGAAGAAGTCTTGCCAAAAAGAAACCACACAAACAGAAAACATTTTGAAGTAGAACAGTAGCCCAGGATTGAACTACAGCTATAACATGCAATATAGATACCTGCACGAGGAGAGAAGCAAGACATAAGGTGAAAACAAGATATCACACAAAGAAATCCTGATAAGAGTGCTTCCAAAATAACTATTTCTCACTGGAATTAAATAATGAACAACCAGGCACATTACTTAAGTGAAAAGAAACACAAAATATGGAACTGTAATTCACACCCATACATGCAAAACATACAAGATGCTAGGAGTATTTTACTTAAGTTTCAGAGACAAACAATCTGAAAACATGCACTGTTTTGCAAAGCATTCTAATATAATACCACAATCACATTGTACAAAACAAGATTTGATAACTTACACTGTCAACTTCATTTGATTTAGATACAATTTCTCTATCTCTCGAACGAATTTGTTCTCTCTGTTCATCTATCACACTCCTCAACCTTTGAAGAACTGCTACATCGACGTCTGGACTAGAAGCCTTGGCTGTAGTCACAAAAATTAACATGCACTTGCAAATGAAAAAAAAAAATGTTATAAATTAACACAAACATTAAAAACAGAAAAAGCAATTCAAAAAATAGCATTTACAAAATTACACAAGAGCCTGATAAAAAATGGAACAAAGCAAACAAAAAATAAAATATTTAAGTTTTCAACAATAATTTTTTCAGGCCAGATGTGCAGACATATTTAAACTGGTCTCTTAAACTCCATATTCCTAGATCAGTAACCCGACGAAAAACTATTTCAACAACAAAAATAGTAACTTCTACATTTTTTTCTAAAACTTATTTTAAAATTAGAGAGTTTATTTTTTTAACGAACACATGTTTACATCATTTGTCAAAATATAAATTCCAAGGCACATTTTTCTAGAAGCAATGTCAATGGGTGTAACTCACAAATGCAATTTTAATGTCCATGTAGTTTTTGCTCCATATTTTCCACCAATCTGATGATAAACTGGCACATTTACAAGATATAATACACAGAAACAACCATATCAATTATTGAGACTGTATTTCATTTGCTTACACAAAATGATGGCATAAATTTATAACATAGTTGAGCACCTCAATGTTTCATAAAAAAATTGATGTAAAATGTACTATGACACGCGGGCAGTAAAAAAAGTTTTGCTGGTTACTCACTAGACAGCAATTGTGTACTTGTTAATGTTGAAATGAACCATGTTGCCAACCTACATTCTTAGAAAGAAGTGCGAGTGTAAAATCAAAACTGGAAATGGATTGCTTTTTGATATTTTGAAGGGGATTCAGCAATTATGAGAATGCCTTTTTTCACAGGAAAAAAAATATAATTCCCTGACTATAATACATTAATAATACATAACACAGAAGAAGAAAATTATTAAAAATATAATTCCCTGACTATAATACATTAATAATACATAACACAGAAGAAGAAAATTATAAAAAATATAATTCCCTGACTATAATACATTAATAATACATAACACAGAAGAAGAAAATTATTAAAATTATAATTCCCTGACTATAATACATTAATAATACATAACACAGAAGAAGAAAATTATTAAAATTATAATTCCCTGACTATAATACATTAGTTCTATGAATAATATAGAGTACTTGAGAGGAATCAAAACTCAGCACAATAAATACTACTCATGTATGAAATGAATTTATTTTAACATAATTAAATGAGTACATTTTAAGTTTCTAGTTTAGGCACATTAAATAATTAGTAGAGAGAAAACCCCATTAAGTATAAATGGGCAATTTAAAAAGGAAAGTACTGATTTCACAATGTTGAAGGATACAGAAAATATAAAAAGGCCAAATATAAGAATATGGTCCTATCAGGATTTGAAAAAATCATTGATGCCATATTACAGCAAATATTATTGCAATTCTGAAAATATAAGTTGTATTCTTCACCTTTCATATTTACGGTAATTATAAAGAAATATTGATCCACACTATTTTCTTCTCTCCACCACCAGTTATATTAGAATGTTAGGGTATGATAGTTATAATATGGCTCACAACAGCGGGCCATGAACAATTATAAACAATTGTTCAGTCACAGTCAGCGATGTTAGGTTTGTTAGTCCCGGCAATACCGTTTAAGAAAATCTAAGTGTGAACATGGAGATGATGGTGGAGGTAGTAGCACACACGGAAGGATATACGATGAAAAAGGTTAGGATGTGACCATAATGTTAAATTGGTCCAAAAAAATTACACTCAGTACACATACAAAATATACAACCAATCAATTTCTTTGCATTAAAAAAAATAATATCAATTTCTAAAATTAAGTCATTTGGGACAAATGATTATATGTAGGAAGTATTTTCTCAGAGACATTGGGAGGAAAAATAATTAAATTCTCACCTGCATCATCTGGAGACCTATCACTACGTTCTGCCAAAGAAGAAGAGAGTTTTCGATTCTCTTCCTGCAACCTAGTTACCATAGCAACTAGTTCGTGGGATTCTTGTCTCCAATGATCTTCTATTTGTTCTAGTTCCTAAGGAGGAAACCAACAATATTACAAAGTGAAATTGATGACACAGTTAAAGAAACAAAGTTCCTTCCTTCATAGATTTTACTAAACAATATAAGTTTCCAAGATCAAATCATTAAGGTCAAAGGTTTATCCGCTCTTACTTTCTCAAACCGTTGACGATCTTCGGCTTTCTCAATTTTGTCACTCTCAAGCTGAACGATGCGTGCTTTCAGATCTTGGACAGTAGTATTTTCTCGTTCATTTTTCGTCGCCAGAGCTTCTAAGTGTTCCAACGCACTTATTACTTTAGGCATTAGACTAGTAACAGCTTCCGTGCCATAAGCATCGATAATTTTCTCAAACTCCTTGCCGATTTCTGACGCTATGTCATACACGTCGACAACGGATACCTCTTGCTCGTATTCGTCCATATCTGAAGATATATCTAATTGCAGAGGCATTGGGGATTTCTGTTCGTAAGAAGGATCAAACGAAGAAAATGACAATTACTCCCGCGTCACTTCCCGAGACACCTTACTTTTCCCAAAATGGAGCTGCGAGATGTGAAGTTCGCAATAACAGATAAAACCGCTTCGTTGAGACCAAAAGAACATGATTTTGCATAGTAGTTCACGCAATTGGCATATTAAAAGAATACATATATACATTCACAATATATACATCGCGCATGGCACACACGAAACTGAACATCGCTGAACATATGACACACCCGTCACCGACTGACTATCCCGTGACCATTTCTAACCAGTTCCTTCACGCATGATACAGATGAATTACCAAGTGCGTGGTGATGACTCCGACCGGTGACGAAGAGGTTGTCCTATGTAGTTACTATGAAGTCTACCAATAGCGCTACCATGCAAGGTGCAGTTCAAGGATGATATAACCAGGTCGGGACAGGCTCCTACAATTCATTGCGGCATCGGCCATTTTGAGTCTTAAGAGCTTATGCGAGACCTGTGCGAGACGATTGTGTTGTTCGTATGTTGAAAATCCACCGTAAAAGCGAAAAGTGGGTTACTGTATGGCTGCAGGATGCAGCAATAAGACTTATAAAGATATGAGGTTATTCAGGTTTCATGCTGATAAGAAAAGATGAGCCATATGGCTTCTTAATTGTAGGAGGAATAATTGGCAGTCTACAACATTCACATTTGTGCCAAGTTAATTTGATTTTCTGATGTAGTAATTGTAGAGAACAATTTATTTTATTATTATTCGTGAACAAAGTTGCATTATGTACTTGTAGATTTTCAATATCCCAAATCCTCTGAAAATGTTCTGACAAAAAGAAGTAGTTGATAAATATTTTTCAAATATTATCAATGCTTTTTCGTGATGTAAGTAATATAATTACAAAATACGAGTATTTACATATTATTTAACTTTGAAAGTAGTGTTCAACAAAATTATATTTCTTAACTAGTATTTTATTCAGAAATACGAATCACAAGAAGTTATATTTAGCTAATTTTGTGAAAACGGAATACCTACTTTTTTACCATGTTTTCCCACGCAGTCTTAATATATGTTAGAGCTTATTAATGTGCTTCCACATTTGAAACATTACGTAGCTTTTTTTCTGCGCACTGTTGGTTAAAGAAAAAATTTGAATCATGGACTCTCATTTTATTCGAAACTTCTGAAGCCGTATTTCGATTGCTATGTTAATAATTCTAATTGTTTTTGACTTTATTTATTAGAAGTTTTGATATATTATATCATATAAATATACAAAAATTACGTTATGTCGCACAATTTCTTAATGTTTCGTTTTAACAACATTGGTACCATGATTGATGTTTTCCGAAAGGTAGACTTCTGCGTACTGAGATAAGCAGAAAAAGTCAGATTTGTACGAACTGATGTAGTACCAAGTCTCCTTACGATATTCCTCATGGTAATTGCATAATATTTTCTAGAAAATTCTATCAACTCCACCAACAATCGTCTAAATTGTGATTCATGCAAACTGCTGGGAGAAATTTCATTCGATGTTCTTGATTTCTCGAATCCTTTTCGTATACTGACGGGTAGTAGAGGCAAACATGTGGTAAAAAGCTCTGTAGATTTCCGAACATAAAAAGGAAAAACATACGCAATATACCAACATGAAAAATAAAATTGTTAATCTCATGCAAAATATTATTTTAAGTAAAGTTTGTAATATGTATATTGCGAGGGGTGAACGATACATTTTCACGACAGAAAAAATGCAGTTTCTACGACAAATTAAATTTAGGAGTTTATTTTCTCTATAAAGAACATAAAACTTCCAAAGTTAAATTTGTTGCATTGTATGAACAAGTAATACTTTTTTCAACCTTTCTTTACCGTCGGTGGCTTAGGGGAAGTCCTCCAGCGCACATTGTATGGAAAATCCTCGTGAGAAGAACGTTCTACAAATACATTACATAATAATACGCGTTAGCTTGTACCACATTTAGTGTCGTATTAAATAAATCAATAACAACGATATTTTAACGTAGGTTAAGAGCAACAGATGCAATATACGTTCATTGCGACAGACCCCGAGAAGAAAATGAAGCGGTACAGGTTTCACGCAGCAATGTGTATATCAATGACCACGTTTTTCGTGTATTTTTTTCAATTAATTTTCATTTAATTCACAATAACAATGGACTTGACCCTAATATCAATATTTTTGCGTCTCGCCCTTTCCGCCCTCAGCTTTAAGAATAGAGTGCTCTTATGTGATCTCATATTGAACAAACCTGAATTGGTAGTTAAATCATCTCGTCAACCCTGAAACTACGTATCAGATGCATTATTATACATTCAATTCTTTTTATCTCAGCACTAATATCGGCCACTTTCGATTATTTTTACATTTCACTCCTCACCCCCAACCAAAGGTGATTATTCCTTATAGGGATGATCGTGTACTTATCTGACTATGAGGGTGTCACTTCAATTCAGCAATCCCAAAAATGATTTATTCAACACTAATATCGGTCTTTTTTATTATAGTTACCTGTCCTTCACACCCACCCCTACCCCAGGGATGCTAGGGGTATATTATCTACAATGTAGACTGATTGTTAACTTACAAAGTACCGGGGACGCTCTTATCGCCTCAACGACACCGAAAAATGTGATTTCGAATCAAATATAGATTTTTGTATGTCAACCACTTCTTACCCCCTCCGTAGGGGTACAAGAGATGTCTTACCCCAATAGTGCTTGATACCATATAAGCAGCAATCTGTGTATTAACTTTGGTTCAAATTTTCCCGATACTCTAGAGTTATGGTGGTTACACACATAAAACATTCCAACTTTACCGCCATTGCCAATAACTTTATTAATCACATGTTTTTACTAAATTAAGAAAAACTAAGAAAATGAACATTAACTACTGATCCTCTCTAATTAATTTAATGTAAATGTTAATGGCTGGAGCAATTAGCTACCAGGAGTTGAACCAAAAATAGAGAGAAATTTCATTTTGTCATGTGGGGCATTGTAATTTTTGGGGGAGTGTGCATGATGTATTAGTTAATAAGCATGTATAACTGTCTAAATAAATAATTAAACCAATTGTATTTTAATTAGCGTTTTCCTTTAACAAGGAAATTTAGAGAGTGTTCTCACTTTAATATATGGGCCGAACCCAGACTATAAAATTAGGTCTTTGTAGTGGGAGAACGAGCTAGCCGGAGCAAGTGAAATAGGGTGAGTGTTACCCACTACACCAGTCGTTACCCACTACACCACGCTTTTCAATAGGAATCCTCGAACAAACGCAGACAAGTAACGAAGAGTTCTGAGAAAGGTCTTCTTTTTGTCGAGTTGTTATCAAAAGATGGTCAAAGGGGGGGGGGAGACGGTCCTCGCTGAGCACGTGTCAAGGCGCTGCCCGGGGTTCATAATAGATATCTGGTCGTAATTTTCCACAAAACGTTTTAGCAATTCTGAAAAAGATCTGGCAAGTTTCAAAATAAAATGATGAAAGAAGGACAGTCGTCGTTAGAAATGGACGACCAGACACTGTGGAAAGGGAGAACAAATAAGTAGTTGTGAGGTGGTGAGAAATCATAGGAAAAATATAAGTAGACTGAGTTTTGTAAAAGGAATGAATGGAGGTCTGTACCGAGACCCTTCGCAGGAGGGAGAACCAATTAAGGCGGTGTTGATCGATGCAGGTCTCAATTTTGATAACCAAAGAAAAAGGGAAGAATGAAGGGTCGCAATCGAACAGTGTTACCCATGTTCATACAATGGGTAATGATGTTTAGCAGACACGTCAAACTTAAGTGTCATTTTTCAGAGGGCAGAGGAATGGATTTTTCCTTTTAGTAATGAATAGACCATTGTAAGAATTGTGCGTCACACATCTGTTGATTGTAAATTAGAGGTCACTATAGGAAAAGCACTGACTCACAAGACGTAGTTAGTAAAATTAGCTTCGCTATTGGTGAAGAAAGATATGCGTCACAGAAAGTTGAACCAATTGAAGACAAGACACGTGATTGAAAATTTTTTAGGAATTGGCTAGAGAGGATGAACGACGTCACAGTTGGGTGGAGCTAGGTCGCGAGAGGCTAGCTAATTCTGGCAGAGGAATAGGTATCTTATTATTTAAGATGGAGCGAAGACGCTCCGTGGTCATCATTCCGAGAGCACTACAAGTACATCATTACGTGGTAATTATTATGACGAGTTCGTGATCATTCTGAGCATTACGAGCATTATAAACTTTATTTAAAGAATTCGGTGATTTGATCGAAAATATTCTGTTTTGAAATATTCTATTGACACAACACTTAGGTCAATGCGCTAAGACGCATTCGATCATGCTAGAACGTTGTTGTCGTTATGAGATGAACTGACATTAATGAACGGAACAACTGATGCGGTGTAGTGATGGATGCAAAATCTGATTTTATGGTGAGTGGCTAAATTGAACATTATGGGAGCCAGTGATGCATTTACGTCTTCATCAAGTTGTGCTTTGAGATGGTTTTAAGTGACATCCAACATCCGATGTGGGAATGAAACTGGTAGGCGCTGCAGCTAAGTTGGGGAAGGCGTTGGTACCGACGGGGTAAGAGCGGCGAGACGTGGTCGAGGGCATACACGCCCTCTGAAGGACAACGACATCCCACGGCGGTTTGGAGCCGAATGTCCCCATCACTTTTTAAAAGTAATTCTCTGAAGGGTCATTTCGGTACCTTGCTCGCTTCATCATGTATAAACTAAATTTCTTCAAGTGAAAGTGATTGGTCAAAGACTCTTATGCAATTGTGTCTTTTACTGTTGTAAAGTTGTAATTGAAGAAAGGTTTAAATAATGAACAGTGATTTCACCAGTAAGATGAACTTTGTTAAAAGGATTATAAACCTTAATATTTTCAAATGGACTCAGTCCTTATAAAATGATCAATTCAGTGAAAGTGTAACATGTTTAATCTTGTAGTAATTAGTTGCATGTATTTTTGGGCGAAGTGTAAATAGGAAATTGTGAAGTGTCGTATTGTATTTTTGTATTAAGGGTAAAATGATTAAACCAATGTTTATAAAAGGTTGTGTTTCTTTTACGAAAGATTAGTGCATATTTCACGTAAATAATGGGCTGAACCCCGATCCTCCTCTTTGTCACTTTATAATTGGAGGACATCTTGTATCCCTGAGAACGCTTGCTGGGTGGGCTAGATAACTGCATTAATTATTCAACCTGTAAATTTTTCTATTACAATAATGACGTTTTTTTATGAACAGACATATATTTACACTAAAACACAAATAAATAAAATAAAATACACAACGTTCCATTCCTCTTTGCAGATCATCTTCAGGCAATGGGCTTATGTTTAATTAAGATAATAGAACATTTTGATTGCGGCATTTTATGTTATTCTTATGTCCCTTAATTCTAGTTTCAAGTGTTCTTCTTGTTTGTCTAACATAATTGTAATCACAATCTGAACATGTAATCCCATTTGATTCGGGACTAGAAGCTGTACCAATTTCATATTCCCCTCCACAATCTAACTTCGATTCCATTTCTCGACAATCACAAACTCTTTGCGAAAATAAAATAATTATTTTTCGTCATAATGTGCAATATCTTTCAAAATAATTGACAGACATTGAAATTCTTATACACGAAAATCCATTCGATTTGTTGTCTCACAGAACATTGGCTTTGAAATAGCAGCATCAATGATACTCATATTTCTAATTATTATTTAGCAAGTTCTTATTGTCGACAAAATTTTAAAGGAAAACATCCCCACGGAGGTACGTGTATCTACGTTCGTAATGATATTTTACCTTCTCAATCGTCAGACTACGAGAATTTCTGCGTTGACAGCGTGTTCGAATTTTCTGCTGTTAATTTGACCGGCATAGGTATTATTTTATGTATTTATAGGTATCCTCAATCAGATCTTGACATATTTTTTCGGAATTTTGAGATTATTTTAAAACGTATTACACGTAAATCCAAAAAATCTATCGTTTTATGTGGTGATTTCAACATAGATTTCCCGAGTGCTTCCGATAACACAAATTCGCCCAAAATCAATTCAAGAATAATATCGACTCCTTCAACCTTGTAACTACGATAAACGACCCCGCTCTCCTCTCCAGTTCATCTCAAACATTGCTAGATCAGATTATTGTCAACAATAAAATTTCATATTTCTCTAAAGTGTTTATCGCCGGATACAGCGATCACTTTGACCATTAAAGATAAACTGAAACCACATAAAATCATTTACAAGTAATCTAGACAGTTTAACGACACAAATTTCGCCATACTTACAAATTATTTGCGAGAGAAAACGTGGAAAGATGTTTACATTTGCCAAAACACCGACGTCAAATTCAATGCATTTATTTCAACATTCCTAAAACATTACAACTGTAGCTTTCCAATAAAACGCAAATTAATTAACACAAAGAAATACAATAGATGGATCACACAAGCGATAAGAATTTCTTCCAAAAATAAACGCCGTTTATATTATCTTTCAGAACTGCATGATTATTTCCGTAAATATAAGACTATTCTCCGAAAAGTAGTCTATGCAGTTATGGGAAATGACAGGCAGATACTAAAATCGAACAACCGGACCAAAACTATGTGGAATATTGTTAAGAATTACAAGTCACCTGAAAATGGCGAAGAAAACATTTCCTTACTAAACGATGGCAAAATCGTATCAAATCCACTTGACATCGCAAATTTGTTTAATTCTTATTTCTCAGTAGGTTATTCAATAACTGATTCAATATCTCTAAACCAATGTCCTCCGAATATATCCACCCACGTGCCCCATTCTATGTTCACTTCCGAAACTAACACCAGTGAAATCATTAAAATCATCAGTTCATTAAAAACTAAATTTTCAACAGGCATAGATATAGCCAAATTTATTGTAAAATTTCCATCGCACGTTATATTAAATCCACTCATAAACATATTTAATAGTTCTTTATCGGAAGGGGTGTTTCCCAACATATTTAAGAGAGCTTAAGTGAAACCTTTATACAAAAAGGGAAACAAACACGATGTTGGTAATTATCGACCCATTTATTTACTACCCACATTCTCAAAAATCCTTGAAAGGTTGATCTACAAGCGTCTTCTAGATTTTCTATCAAAAAATAACATTCTCTCTGACGATCAACACCGATTTCAGAAATATTTTTTCACCGCCAGCACTATATTTTCTTTCTTAAATGATTTTACCACTTCTCTTGACCATGGAGAAAATCCTCAGGGTGTTTTTCTTGAATTATATGAAGCATTCGACGTCATTGATCACAAAATTCTTCTTTCAAAATTACAATCTTTTGGCATTCGTGGACTTGCGCATCAGTGACTGACTTCCCATTTAAAAGATAGATATCAACAGGTCGAAATATCATATACTAAAAATAAAGTACTTCAACATTGCTTTTCAGAAACAAAGCCACCAAGTCGTGAAGTTCCTCAAGGTTCAATTCTCGGTCCTATAATTTTTGTTGTACGTGAACGACAAAATATAAGAAAAGGATTGCTGAAAAAATAACAAAAAAATTGTTTTTACAAAACTACATAAAAGAATTTGATTCATTTCATTTGAATTCTGTCACTGAATTCTCACTAAAAGATGAACATAAATAATGAAACATAACATACAACACCAGGTAACAGTTTATTGCCAGCTTATTATACAGAGATTATAAATAAGATATATCATCCCTGCAGGCTTTTGCTTGCATTAACATTCTCTTGTCACAATAAATAATTGAACTCTTTAACAAAAGAGAAAATACTTCTGATTCGTTTCCAAAGATAAATCATACGAGATTCCAATCACATTTAAGGTATTTTATGAGGAAGTTTTCAATAACAAAATCTCTTTGTACTAGCAAGGTAAGCCTCACGTTACATCTGCTACCACCTGGAGGAAGACACCATCAACTACAGACTAGAAAAACATTCATTAATTTTAAAATAATTTCTTACTATTCTGGTACAACCCATATCTTCCATAATACCAGGGGCACACAATGTAGCAAAATTATATACAGCGAACTAACCTAATGCAATAATTTCAACAGAACACAGCTTCAGCTGTATCTTCAAACGATCTAACTTCCACGATTTGTGTCTAACTTAATGTTTCCACTAAAGACTAGACTAAAAGTAATGAAGCTGCAAAGTTATGAAAACTTAATAAGATGATTAACATCTCGATAAATAAAAATACTCCCTACTTTTCGAGACTGCGAGGATCATTTGATATTGTGCATCAAGCTATGTTACTGACTTTTGTCAGGTGCAAACACATGCTACAGAATAAACAACATGGAGCACAATGAACAAGTCTAAAAATTACTATACACAAAAAAATCCATTGCTATCAGTTTGACTAGTCTCCCAGGTCTCTTAAGCAGTCTTCTAAATGGATGTGAAATAATTGGGAGGAGACTACAAAGCAACATCAAATGCCCACAATTTTGGAATTATAAATACTGTACAAAACTGTTAACTCAATTACAATATTAATACATGGCAATTCTTCTTTTTCCCTTTCAACCATCATATATGATTATGCTGCATCAAATATTGTTCCCAAGGAATAGATTTGTCAGTAATACACCAGTCTGAATTCGTTTATGGATACTCTGAAATGACTCAGTGGAAACCCACTTCAATGGAAGCAAGTGTTTAATTAATAAAATTATTCAAATAATGCATTTTTTCTTCTGTACACAAAGGAGACAATAGTCTCAACATTTAAGTCAAAACATTTTAAATACAAAACTTTGCACAAGTCATCACAGGAAACAAACAAATCAAAAATGCCAATTAGGAATTAAAGAATTAGTGGGAACATAAATGCTTCCAAATACTGTCATAAAATGCTGTACGAAAATGCTCTTATCTTAGGCAATGTGTTATAAAATGCAACAGTCCTCAGTCCAAATACAATATGAAATTATTCATTTCTTACTATAAAACATAAATGATATAAATCTCTTGATTTAGAAAGTGAAATTTTTAAAACTATACCTCCTTAATAGTTGAACACCCAATGTATACACACTTTCTGGTAGTTATACAATTCTCTAATCAGTGATTTAAGTATGACAAATAACATCAGATACAAATAATACAGAGTATTAACAGGCAATATACAGTATACAATGAACACAGCAGGCACTAGGAGACACAGAGAGGAAGCTGAAAACTTGGGTTTGCCAGAAATTGATTGCGAGTTCCAATGATCAGCTTTTGCCATTGACACGATATGTGTCGAAGGTACGAGGAGGACCTGAAGCAATAGGCTTTCTTTGGCCAATACGCAGCTCACTTCGACGACCACTTCTTGAAGGGAAAAATACTTTCACTGCACCATTCAACATGAGCAGGAACCAGTAGAACTGAGGTAACATTAACACTGCAATGCTAGCCTTGCAGCCAGTTGGAAGTCCCATCACCGCCTGAATTAAAAATATTACAATTAAAATATTATAAGTAGACTACATAAAATTATACTAGAAGAAATATATATATATATTTGTATAAATATATAATGTAGAGGATGTATTGAAAGAGTTCTATTTTATTGTTATGTTCATACTGCGATCAATGAATGTCTCACAGAATATACAATTGCTCCAACGCAAAAAAGCCTCAAGAATATTTCAACAAAGTAATTAATACAGTTTTATACATTGCATTTGGAAGTTTACAAGAAATGGTTTCTTTAAGAATCAAGACCCAACTCAAAAATATTGTTAAAAGTTTGATGTAAATTACTTCGGGAATTCACAGCTAATTACTTCGGGAGTCACACTTCACTTAATTTTTTAAACTTGAACTAGTTTTGAAAGCTTCTAAATAACATCTTCAGCATCCGCTTCTGAATCTAGTTAGTGTTTAAAGTGGAGCATATACCCGACAAATTATTACAATAATTTATTGTAGAAAGTTATTGTATTTCTGTCTCATCTGTCTGCCCACCAACAGAGGATTTCAAGACAGTACAGATTAACTGATCGGAAGAACCTGTTCAAGCCCTTTTCAGTCAGAGAAGGCAGTACGTCAATGTAATTTATGAAAGTTCACACATGAAATAAATTGTAACGAGACTTGTAGTTTATGGAGTAATAACAGATATAGTAAACCAACTAAATTGTATAGCACAACTGCCAATCTTGCAAGTATTTCACAAACAAAATAGTATTAGTAGTAGAGAGTGGAGAGTAAATAAATTTGTTATCTCCATGTGGTCACACAATTTGTAATCCCTTTTTTTTTTAGAACAAACTTATTTATTTAATGACAAAACTTAACTCCAGTGGGGCAAAAAGAATAGTAACACTCTCAACTGCTATTTACTCTCAAGACATGTTGAGTCCCATTTTCCATCTACAGAGAAATTAAGAACTTCCACAACATGACTTAAGAAAAAATTTAAGTGGAGAGTCTAACATACAAAACTGTAACATTATATTGCAGTAACAGAAAAGAAAATTCAGTAAGTATTTTTAAATTTGAAAATTTTTAAATTATCTGCCCTTCTCCAAGATTCTTTTGAGTGGTATTTTTCATCAGAAATCAGTGTAACAATGAACTCTTAAGTTGCACATTGTGTGTCAGATTACCTACCAGCAACAGTACATTATTTAGAAACACATTTCAGAAAGAAGGATGACCCAAAACATTCGCCGTTGCTAATTAAATTATTAACTTTTACAACCCTTTGTAGACAAATGACTATTTCTTTCAAAATGTCTGAGTCTAATAAATTGTCTTGTTAATTTATTTTGTTTTATTGTCGTTTATTTCATATTTCATGTAATTTTTCCCCCTTACCTGCCACTCTGGCATTAGCGAGAATTAACAGATGACCAGTTCTGGCCTGTCTTGGAAAAATTAACAATTTACTAATTCCTATTCAATGAACTTCCTCAGAAATCAAGTTATGAGAAAATTAATATTTGTTAGTCAAACAATTCTGAGATTCCTTGCATTCTGAAAACATTCTAGGACTATTTTCTAAAAAAAATATATTCAAGGATGCAAGGTACTTTTATTTGTTAATTTCATAGGAATGATCCGTACAATTAAACCTCATTACCATAGCTCAGCACTATTAAGAGCTCCTGAAACAATTCCTGTAGAAATATGTAAGTGAAGTATTTGCCAACATATCTCGATGAATATTTCATTTCACTAAAATTCAAATACGTCAAAATCTTATGGTCAACAAGCAGTTAAAAACTGTGCTTTAACTTCTCTCTGGGACAAACTAGGGAATATGAATTGTAGGTCACACACAGTATTCATTTAACTGCAAGTCTGGGAGGGTTTGAGAGTCGGGACATCAGACACGAGTACAAATGCATAATGTCCAAACCAAAAGTTGAACCCCAGTCCTAACCAGTAGTTGAACAATTGGGCAGCAACTGAGCACAACCCTTCAGTCAAAGACTTTATCTCAAACCTAATCATTCGCCACATTTCTTTACACTTATCTGCCATTTAAGTCATAGACATACATAAGACAATAATCAACATATTTCAAAAATAGCTCCACAGGTAGGACAAATAAAGTAGCAGAATAAGCAGAAAATATCCCTTAACAGCAGTGTCTCATTTGATTGGTCATCAAAAGCAAAAATTTTAATTCATAAGTCTATCCCCCAAAAGAACTACAGGGAATTTGTTTTCCTCAATATTCCTGCCTCCTTTTGAGCTTGCGCCTTGTGGTTGGAAGCAATTGAAAGATCACAAATTTCTGAATCTCAACCCAAAATATTAGACTTAGGACAGAAAATTCAACTTTTTACAGTTTCTTTTTAAATTTTTAATCACAATTCTTTCATTGGAGTAAAGAAATTTTTTTACATCTCATTTTGCTAGATCCTTTATCATTAAAGAATAGCACTATTCTCTATACTAGTAATAAGGAGAAACGAATATCACAGGTTGATTATCAGTCTTGTTCCACTAAAAGCTTGATTTTACAAAACTACAAAATACGTAGTGACATGTAAGCAATAGAGATGGGCAAAATTAATATATTTATCTTTGTTAACCAGTACTACATAACTCAAAAAGGTAACAATGTTAATCGTTAAAACATTAGTTTGTTCTTGAAAATTTAACGGAAGTTAAAATTAACCATTAAAAGTTAATTACGTACTTTAAATGTTAAATCAGTCAAATAGTCATACATTCTATAGTTACTCAAAGACACGATAGTGCATTACAACATAGGTTTAGTGTAGGTAGGCTAGGCTCTGTAGAGAGTTTCATAAAAAAATGTAATATTTCTTGTATGTAATATGCCAGTAAGTTATGATGTAAAACACACTCTCACAAATACATGAAGATCGGCCACTAAATAATAGTTCTCCTTTTCTTCCATTCAGCTTTGTTCACTCTAGATTTAAATTCAAAGTTAGTCCAAGAGTCCGCGGGTAGGAGCAGAATCGGGGAAGAAGCTGACAAATGACTGAATTTTTTGTAGAGCATACGTGTGTGAACTTGCATTACCCAATGACAATCAAAGTGCCCATGAGAATTGTTGACTTCCAATTTCACACCCTTCCTACGATGCATAGCATGAGAATCTCAAACCATACCGAGGCATTGAATCATACTAAATATGTCATTCATAGACAAGCATATCGAGCATTTACTGACATTCCACAGGAAAAGACAGGTACCACCGATGACCTTGAGCAATCAGATGAGTCAGTTCCGATGACAATGAGAGGCAACAAATTTCTGACCAGGTACACTGCTCAATCGACAATGAGAACAATGCTTAAAAAATTTAATAGATTTAATTTTACAGAAGAAAATGGAACAAAATTAATAAAGTCATTAATGGTTTTAGAAATTAAGAAGTTAAAACAGAAAGTTAACTTAATTAATGATCAAAGGATTAGTGCTTTTCTGCCCAGCTGTGGTAAGCAGGTTGAACTGTACAGAAAAATGGAAGGGTGTTTAGTGGGTATGGTCAAGGTATTCGGCGAGTCTCACACACAGGGAAGAGTCATGTAACCTCTTTCCTATGACGCAAAACTGCATTTTTCCCCCACCTGCAAGAGCTCTAATGAGCATAATATTGGAGAGCCCTGAAGCCCCAATTAAAAGAGAAAAAAGGAAACAGGAATTGAAAAGGAAATGGAAAATCCAGAACGATTTAGTTATCAGTGACTTAACTAAACATAAACACAATATTTAAGAAGTACTCAAACATGAGAAACAAAGTTTTAAAATTTCACATAACTCACCTCCCAAAACGATAAGCCAATAAATTGGCTGTATAAGTAACACACATAGGGAAACATCACAACACGGCACAGGAAGAAGGTAAACAGCATCACCAAACCATTAATTACATAAAGATGAGAGGACTTCATCTGCAGAATAAACCAAAATCATTGAATGACAAAATTTTATGTAAAAATGTTAGTCCTCCTTTATCTCTCCTATAGCCTAAATACAAATTAAACAATTTTTCTAGGAGTGACAACTTTCAGTCAGGTCCGGCTCACTTATCTCCTGTAAGAGGATGTGTCTCAGGTCTTCTGGGGTTAAGTCTAGGTGGAAATGATGTACAGCTGTGGAAAGCAAATGGGTGGTGTAGGGGTTTACAACTCTGCGATCAAAGCAGGAGTCCCGTGTTTCATTCCCAGCTTGTCACCATTTATCTAACCGAAAGTGATCATGTAACTTCTCCATATGTAGGTAAACGAAAGAAAGAAATGCAATTTCTCTAGGAGATTGCATACATTTTTAAGCTTTTCTATAAAAACATTTGGAATATATGGTAACCGATACACTTATTTCTAATATAATTCCTCAAGTGCTTAATGTTATTTCCTGTATACAAAACAACATTAAGCAATTGAGGAAGCTCAAAGATAGGGAAAGAGAAAATTAATAAAATTCCTTCAAGTTTATAATAATTTTTCAGTCTCAATTATCTTAAAAGACAGTCATCAAAGGTTCCACTAGTTTTATCTACAGATGTAATTAATTATCCTTTAGTAGTACCCCAGATGTTTCAGACAAGAACTTTAAAGAAATGAAAATAAAATCATATTCTTCCCAACAGGGAATGTAGGGAACAAAGTACACCATGTACTTGAGAAGAAATTCTGAACATTTATTGTAAAGTAACTGAAAGTTGATAGGTTAGCATATTTCCACGACTTTAATATTCTTATCAAGCCCCAAAGATGATATGAATAAACACTGAAATGGTGGCATGAATTTTTATATTTTATTTACAAATATAAGAAAAAGTAAGTTACTTAATGATTGGGCAAAATGCAATATCCCTTTTAGCATGCATAATGTTTTTGTCTCCAAGATCCACTATATATTTTATATCATATCAAATTTTTTGTAATTTTAATATTACGTGTAATTTGTACTATTTTAGGTTGTTTTATCGTTATTTTGTATTTTTTCTTTTTTGTTGGTACTTTTTATATCATTTGCATTTTTGCCTGAAAATGACAGATATTCATTTGAAAAAGCTCTCGCTCAAAGTAAATAAAATGAATGGGGAAAATGCAACAACCAAAGGGTTCAATATATTCACTTATCTGTGTATCCTAAACAGATCATTGCATTCGACCATCGGTAACTATATTAATCAAATCTCAATTGATATCAGTCAGATTGACAACAAACTCTACTTCTTGCCACAATTAGTTCAACAATTACAACAAACACTGAGTGCACAGCAAAATAATCATTATCATAATAAGTCCTATTTGTAAAACCATAAAAACGAAGTACAGGTATGAAGAATTAAACAATATGCTTCAGGTTAAAGAAGAAAATACAAGAAGTCATACAAAAAAAGTCATTCAAAATATAATTAAGTCTTACTTAAGATATTATACATTTAATATCTACATTAAACGTTGGATGGTATAAACATGTTATGCTAATTTTCTAACAAAATTCTGGCCCAGTTCTTGTAGAATTACAAAGTTTTTCAGTCAATTACTTTCCGATAAAAAAGAAAAAACAACAATACAAAAATAAGCTTCACAAAACGTGATTAATGTTATTTGCCGTATTACCTTGTTAAAAAGTATTATTCTTAAAAATGTTATTCAATACAAAACAGAATTTAATTATTACCTTTAATTTGCTCAGGATGCCCCGAAAAGAGACGAATGGGGTGCTTAGCTCCATCAGGTACACATAACCAAATATACAGTCTCCAATGTCGTGGCGTAAATGCTAAAATAACAAAAATAAATTTTCTACAAACCCAATGTTAAGTACCAATAACTGTACATTGATATTATTAAAGGTTCACTCAAATGCATTCTTAAAAGTACACCACATTACAAAAACAAAATAAGTTGAAACTTATAAGTTGAAAATAATCAATTAATAAGCTTGAACAAAAATTTTATTATAAAACTCAACATTCCTCAAAATTCTTTAGTCTACAAGTACATAAGTATGAAACATTACCACAATAACAAGGAATCCAAACGAGCCTATGAAAAGATGATGGAAAACTATAACTGGTTGGTCACGAAGATAGTCACGCCAACGTGCCAATTGATGAGCGTGACGGTTGGCTGTATTTATGGCATGAACATGGTACATGGACCAGATGTCATAGAAAAAATACGCAACTCCAAACCAGGCATATGCTTCAGAAATGAAGTGTGTTGACTTGAGAAATGATTCTTTACAAGACTTCAAACAAATACAAGTTCCAGTGACACAAGAAAGCAAAGCCTGAACAGCTGACACTGTCCTGAAAGAATTAACCATAAATACACATTACGATAGAAACAAAAAATCTAAATTTAATAGAAAATATATAAAAAGACACTTAAAATTATGATATCCTTCTACAGTTTCCATTTACCTGAAAGTAAACTGGAAATAAAACTTGTAATATTTCATATTAAAAATATATAAAATGAAAAATCAAGCCATTAAATTTAATTTAGCTCATGAAACAATTCTCATAATGTTTATTTCTGAAAATTTAAATAACAAAAATACAGATAGATGCAAAACAAGTCATATTTTCAAGTAACACATACATAATTGGAAAGGAAACCCACCTAATGCCTCTAAAATAAAAGGTATTTAGCATACATTAGTCATTGTTCTTAAGAATTTTTTTTATTTTTGAAATGTTTAGGACAGACATGGATCACAGTTCAGTTTTTAAAATTGAGAGAAATTTTTTATGAATATTTAATCCTTTAAAGGAATTTGTTCCTTGAATTATAAATTTTAGGTTGATTCTTCATGAACAAACAGCCTTCTTTGTTTGAAAGGTACTTTTATTACTAATAACATTCTGTACATGTAAAGTTTTCATCACTCTAAAATAGACTTGATAAGAGTATGTGGGATTCAGGATTGAGACCATTCTTTTGATTGATTTATAGATTTTATATGCCTTGGGGCAATGAAAAGCTTGAGTTGGACAGTTTATTTGAAAAAAGAAAGTATCTGTTTTCTTAAGTGGACATTTTGACATACTGCAGCACATGTTTTACGAGTATGTTCTGAAAATAATAATAAACTTTTCTAACAAACTTGCATGAATATGATAGTATGATGTCTACAGGAATAAGCCATGGTAGTAAGAGATGCAAGGATAAATACAGACAAAAATTAATGTTTAACTTCAATTTATTAAAACATTTTGAAATAAATACCTAAAATTTAATTAATTAAATGAACCCTGAATAGTTTTCTTTGGCCCAATTTCCAATAAAATTCCCAATTAAAAGTTATTTTTGAATACCCCTGAAAGTGTAATGAGAGTTAGGGTCTGCCTAGGCCATATAAAGTATTATAAAACAGAGGACAATAGGAACATCTGGAGACAGTTCTGAATCATCCAATTTTTTGCTTTTTAAATATGGTCTCAGCTGCAAAGCTATTCTCAAAACATTTTAGGTTGAAAATAAAAGTTTTTTAAATTTGGTTCTTGAAATCAGTTTATTTTAAGTTTTGGAACCAGGAATGTAAATATATGCTTTCCTATTGTTCCACAGAATACATGAAAATAAGAATTAAGTCAGCCATGTAAGATACATTTTTTTAATATTCAAAATTCTTAATAAACTCAATTCAAAATCCAAAGAAGTTTATTTGAAAATACAGTTTCCATGACAAATTATTTTAGTAATTTAAAATCAACATATATAATGTCAATGATAGGTAAATAGTTAATAAACATTTTGACATTTCCTATACTTATATTTAATGTAATATTTCTTTAACGAAATAAATATTGTTCTGCAGTTTTTAGGCATTCAAAAATAGCCTTGCAGTTATTATCACTTCAAATATCACTTACTGAAATCTATTTTTCACTGCACTACTCAAAGTAAGCAAATTTTATAAGTACCGGTAGCTACAACACTACTATCTTTTATTGCTGATTCTTCTCCTCATTAATAAGAGACTGCAGCAATAAGAGACAAGCCAATTCATAAATAAAGAAGGCTTTCAAAGTTTACAGTTTCATTTGTCATACAGGTGAAAGAGTTAGATAACTTCCATAAACGTAAAATACATTTTGCACAAAATAATTACCAATACGAAGTCACAAACTTTTCAGGTAAGACCAAAGTGAATGACTAGAGGGAGAAAATTCAAAAATTTGCTAGTGATAAATTTCCTATTACTTGTTTAAAAGATTGTGAAGTTTGTATTTAGTGTTTTCACCCCCTCCTCTCTTATTACTCTGGCCATTCATACTAGTTTCTTTTAGTGTTTCTTTTCTGAATGCTTCAGAATGTATGAAGAGAAGCTTCCCTAGCCTATAAAAGCACAAAAAAGGAGAAGGCAGTGAACAATAAGATGAAAGAATAATAGTGATACAAAAAATTCCCCTTGTTGTAACAGCCATTAATTTACCACATAAAAACATAGATTTCCTCTTAAATTTTTAACTTATCACAATACAACATGGATTGTGATGCTGACAACATTGCATATATACTTAGAAAGCAAATGCAGTACTACCTTTAGAGCTAAAAAATACATCCAAATATCACTACATTGATTTTTCTAAATAATGAATCATACTTTGAAAGCACAAAATCTGTTTCCCATTATTTGAAATAAAACAATTCATTAGGAGAAGTGACACCATTGTAATATTTATACCTAATTCCATTATCATTAAGTTTATCAATTATAAAACACATAATTAAATGTAAGTTCGTGAAAAATTATGTTGAGATAATGACCAGTAAAACTAAAACATAATAACTTTCTATACTCACTTGTTGGAAATATCGAGAACCTCAGCTAAAGTCAATTCATACTTCTTGCGAAAGTTGTGTCCGAAGTCAGTATGTAATGCCATATAATTAAGAAGATTGAACAGAGAAACAAAAAATATAAGGCCCAAAGATGATAGCCAAATACCACGAGCTAAGGTAATATAGTCTTGAGGATCCATTAAGACTGTCCCAATAGCTGTGATCATGGAGCCCATAACGGCCACAAACCATAGTGTGACAGGATAAGAGCTCATCTAACAAAACAAAATGTTATATTAATCTGAAGTAGAATCAAACACATTCATTTTACTATTTGTTTTCATTGACCTCTAATAGATCTATAAATCAACTACCTCAATCAAGACAATTAATTAATTTCTGGAGGAATTTCATAATCTTCAGGAAACAATGTGGCACAACACAAAGCAGATCTCTAGGTTCAAATAGCTAGTTATGATGATAATCTATTTTGAATGACAAAAATTTTAACGAATAGCTGTTTTTCTGACTAAGTTACAGAAAACTCAATAAATCTTACAGATATTTTCAAGACCACTAATACCACAAGAGCCACTACTGATAACTTATGTTTTCAATAAAAAAACATTACATAGAAGACAAATAAATCTTTTAGCCGCTGTATTCTTTTAACATCTATTTTTTTTTAATGGAGCTTTAGGGCTCGTCAACATCGAGGTCATTAGAGCCCATAACATTTATATATGTTCTCTGAAAAATTAAATTAGAGATTTCTCAAAATGAAAAAAAATTTCTGAACTAAGAAAGAAGATAGTCTATCAAAAGACACACTAGAAAATATTTAAAGTACATTTCGATTGTGTATTACATTAATTCAAAAGTTATACAATCAGCTAAATGATCAACTAGGTGATAAGTAATAAAAATTTGCATATTCACAACAATTTTCATAAAATCTTCATAATATAATGCAATTTCACTATCCCAATAACAAGTAAACGTACTACTTCATCTCAGATCATAATATGAACAAATTCTAGATCAATACAGCAAGATGACAGGTAACCGTGACAAGTTTCAGTCTCACAATCTCTCAGATATTTGTAATGACAGTAAACCAAGCCAGCAATTGATAATGAGAAAACTTGCATCCAATAAAGATACTGAAGAATGACAGCTTATCAACATGTGTTTTATTACATTATACAACCTGATAGCAAATAAAGTCGGTGATGTGAAAAAAATCTACGGTGAACGAGGATCATAGTAGGTTATGAGATATAATTCAAAAGGAGGAAAGTAAAAGCTTACATTAATAGTGTTTTTAACTTAAAAAGATTGCTGTTCCACGTACCTCACGCTCCTTTCTATCGCAGGGAAGACGACCCATTTCCCCGTATAATACCGGCACAGCCTATAATATTGCAATTCGACCCATCATGACGAAATATTTATCAAAATTCTTTTCACTGTGAAGTTTTGTCATCTTGCAAATGAACGTGAACCGAAAAGGCAGTTGTAACAGCATACTTAATTGACAACAGTATAACCTTCCTACGCCAGTGAAGGTCGCATTCAACTGGTAATTCTACTTCGTTAAATGGTGAAACATCTACAAAGGACAGTTATGCAACTCCTTCCTCGCAAAAACAAGGCACGTTCGTGAAACTACAAAATTCATGTCTTCAATTTAACACCTTTAAATGCCACACGAAGGTCCCTTGAATTTATAGCCCCAGACAAACCACGCTTGACCGCTCTCAACAAATTTTTCACCAAGAGCTACTGGGTTCCATCTTCAAATCCCTGTTCATGCCCTCTTTGACGCCGGTCCAGCCTGCGCCGGTCGCTGCTGGTCACATCAGGTGATCCACTACGGACCCCAACTTTGCATTGGACGCACTCCCCCGTTTAACTTTCAGTGCTGAATAAGGATAGAAAACTCATTTGAATTGAAAATAGGAAATACCTTGAAGAATTCCTAGAACAGGTTGAAATAAAAATATTTACTTTCTTAACACTTAAATAATAATTTCAGTAACATGAAACCCCTCTGGAGCAATGGAGTCCACTTACACAACACTGAACCTTCAAAAACACTTTTTCCTGATAAAAATAATCGTTTAATTAAAGCGTAATAGAGTTAAGATAAATTATACTTTACAGATACCGCAGATACTTTACTGGAGTGGTTGTTAATTTGCGCACATTCATTCAGTCCGTATTTCTTATAATAGTATATTATTTTTTGAGACAAGACGATAAATGAATCTTATAGCAGGAACCCAACTAGAAAAAAGCATGTAATGAATGTATGTCCAGATAACTTACCAGCAATTCCCCTAGAACTACTGTACACGTCTCCAATTTTCGGAAACTTCCAAGCAAGCAGATTCTGGCCTACATAGTCAACTTAAGTTATTATGAAACAATGATTACACTCTGAAAAGTGATTCCGCGACGACGGCAAAATACTTCTCCTATATTGCGTGAATATATGTAGGGACCCTAAAGCCACGGCATAGTTTGACAGTCTCGATAGTTCAACAAAAATTGTTCGAAACCCAATTCCTTTTTCTATTCCCACATAAGAAAGTCTGAATAAGAAAATATGGTCTAACCGAGAATACAAGCTAGTACTTCGTTTAAGCTGAGTAATAAATTTGGATACTGGAATAAATTAAGGAAATTTGTTCCTCAAAAATTCGAGTTTGATGTAAAGGAAACAAAAAAATCATCTACATTTCTATCTTACATATTCGACAAATAGTGAACTTCCAGATAATTGAGAACAATTTGATACACACACCCAACAAGGACTTCCTCTCTGGCAAACAAATACACAATATTTAACTATCACTAGCTTAATACTGGAACTATTGGTCTCTGAATCATAAAAAAAAGTTATTGATTTATTATCTAAATAGTCAAAGTAAAATATTATAATTTCAAGACATTTTCTGATTTATGTATTATTAAAAAATGGACAGCAGAAATACCCACAAAATGTTATGCATTGAAATAACTTGATACCATAGTGCCACAGTATGCAGTGCAGACTCACAGAGCAGCATGTACCATGTGATGTGAGGAAGTGTCACAAGGTTGCAGCAACAGGTAAATTTTTGTGATTTGCTCCCTACACCCACAGCAATTTTTGTTATCTATGAAATATAATCCCCACCTGATTTCTAATTCCCCATTGCCACCATGAAAGAAAACTGCCTTCAAATGACAAAGCAATTAACCATGAATGTAACTGAACATAGCAGGGGAGCATTCAAATAAATATTGAATGATGCATCCACTCGAGCACATAAAACACAACAAAACACCTTCCCCATTGCAATGAAGTGCAGAATTGATTTGAAGAAAAATAATTTTTATTTTCTCAGTACAAACATTTTAACACAAAAATTTCTCTCATTAAATAACAAAAATTATATATGAATTTCAGAAATATACTGCTTTTGTTTTCAACCAGCAAATCCTAATAATTTATTTAAGAATATTTTTACCAAGAAAATAATTAAATTAAATTTAAAAACTGTGATCTGCAACTGGAGAAATTCCTCCGCCAGACTTTAGTTATATGGAGTATTCAAGTTCAACAAAATTTGTTATTAAAACTTCAAACCTCAGTACTCCAAAATTAATGCAAAATTACATTGCAGTTCCATACTTCTCACAAAATTTCAGGAGTAATTAATGATACTAAATTCATAGGCAGATTGAGATATCTCATTACTAAAAAATGGAAAAATGTTCCACTCTCCGTTATTCTTAAGCTGCCTCCTGTACCTCACTTTCATCAGATAAAATGTAAAAGCAACTCATTTGCAGAAAGGTTTATTTTGTGCACTTAACAACAACAGCTATTAATGGTGTGAACTCTTGTTGGGTTAAAACTATCGCCGCATTATACATAATATTTCCACTTAACTTCAAGAAATTTCTTTCTCATAGAATTTAAAGTGACATCTAATCCTAAAATTTAAAACAAAATAGAAATAGTCTCAGTATGTTAACATTTATGATCTTAACATTAAAATTGGATAGGCCAAGAATAGAAACCAGACACCTCCCCACTTCCATGTTTCCTAACACTGACAGAAATTGTTCACAATTTGCCCGAGCCATCTTGTCCAGTAACCTCCATAAAGGCGTGGACAAGACAACTTATTACTCATTGTTCACTAATCCCTATTTGATCTCAGAAAATTCTAATAGTGAAGTTGTCTCCACCCTCCTCCTGTCTGGCTCATCTCGATTGTTGAATTTATTTTATTAGTTTCATAGAGAACTGCTGTCCAAGAGCATTTTGAAGTTTTGAAAAATAACTGGATTACTTGTAACTATAATTCTGTAAATTGGAACATACTCAGGACTCCTGTGGCTATGGCTATTTCTTCTCAGTTAATATCCAAATGTATTAGATTATGTAATCACTTGCAAAAAACATGTGTACTGTGCAGCAAAGAGATTATGAGTTCGTACTGTCAACACATACCATAATCTATTGCAGGGGTCGGCAACCTATGGCCTGAGGGTCACAAAGTGACCCATTTGATAATTTCAAGTGACCCACTTTAGTTCCAAAAATAAAGTATAATATATAAAAATAAACATGAAACAAACATTCTGAGAATTTAAAAAATTGAAAATAGATACTAATTACATTTTAGTTCAATTACCATGGATCTTATATACAAGTGTTTATGTATATAAGACCCATGTCGATTACAAAGTTGCAGTAATGATAGTAGGCGGAATACAGCGACATTGTCCGAACAAATTTTACCATTATTGGACGTGCATCATTCTCTCAGTTGTGTCAGTTATAGTTATAGCACGTTCAGTAGCACAAGAATGGTGATGTAATTATAGTTACGCAGCTAAATAATTATTACCTAGTGAAATAAATATATATTTTTTAATTATTAAATATATATTTATTATTTAATATATCTTATTATTTACTAACAGACTGTTTTAATACGAAAATATCTCTGACCCAAACGTCTCTTTAATACTCACATTTTGGTTGATTTTGACCCATGGCCAAAAAAGATTGCCAACCCCTGGTCTATAGTAAAACCATGAAGGCAGTAGAACAAAATAATTCTTCAGCATAATATACTAATTTATTAATTGTAGTTGGAGGTTGTCTCGTATTTCCATAATTATATAATACAATGTAATGGAAAGTGACTATTAGGAAAAATAATAAATTTTGAGACTGGTATATTAAATATATTACAGCTTGCATTTTATCCCATGTATTAGTGCCTCATCAGCTACAAAACTTATCACACCACAATTCAATAAACAATACATCACTGATAAAAAATAAAAGGTAAGTGTAATACATACCTGTTGTAATAAAATATTTAATAGATGCAAGATTTAATTTATGTTATACCTTTAAAACATTTCATTACAACAGGTATGTACTGCACTTTGCCATTTTATACCAGTTGATGACATTTAAGTTGTGTACAATATATTAAATTGTAATGTAATGTTTGTAGCTCTGATTAGGTCCTAACACATGGGACGAAACGTAATCTATGCACAATGTATGAATGTAAACAGTTTTGAAATGTATTATTTTCCCTAATGGTCACTATCCATTACATTGTATTATATTAGTTTATAATATATATTAAAAACAATTATTTCACTACACCACTCTTTCCCTTCTCAAAAAACTAAATGGGAAAAAAAGGAAAATTAATAGTTCCATAACATAAATAATGTTGAAGTATTTTATTTTGTCAACTAAGAATATAATAGTAAATTGGGATTAAATTAGTATACAATGGTCAAGAACTTACACAATGCAAAGAATTTTGAAAGTAAAATAAGAATTAATCAAATATTTATTTCTTACACTACAAATTCACAATTTTACAAAAAGGTAACTATAAATAGTCTTAACACACAAGAAACCACTTATTTAATTCCTTCGACTGCATTGTTCCATCAACACTTTAAACTTGAGAGAGAATAAGCAGCCAGATCACTTCAGTCTATTCAAAATGAACATTAGTAATACACTAATATCTTAAAACTTTCTATAACTAGTGTATTAAAATTGTCACAATAAACATATAAACAATCAGAGTCCAGAAACAATCTTCCGCATGGTTTAGGGTCTATCTCCCCTGCCACCTCTACCAGCACTTGTGGGTCCAGCTTGCCATCCACTACTACCTCGGCCTCGTGTCCCTCTTCCCCGACCTCTTGCAGCTGAAACATTTAATAATAGTCAATTAAGAAATCCCTCAATCATCAATATTGTAACCATTCTTATACAATTGTCATAATCATATAAACAAATTGAGAATAATTATTATAGAAGAACCCTAAACAATCTGGCACCAGAAGTGTACTAGAATAGCAACTTTCCTGAATTAGAGGTTTTTAAATCCTCCTAGGTATATAATTATATATGCATAAATTAAAAAGTTTAAAAGATAATAAAAATAGGAAACAAAGCCCAGAAAATTCACTCGCATAATGGTTGAAACTGTTATGGCATTTGGCTTCATAACTTTAATTTCTTCTATAAATTAATGAATTTGAAAGTAAGTAGTCTTACATAAATATAGAAATTTAAAAAATTGATCTATATCAATAAGCACTTCATTTATAACAATTTTTTTTTTGTAGCCTGTTATAAATCAAAACCAAAAACACAAAGCATATCTTATTTTCATAAATTCAGGTACAATGGGGGTATATCTCACTAGTTTCAGCACATGAAAATTTAAACCTGAAATTTTTTATTACAAGTCATTGTTGAAGACGTTAGAGCAAAAAATATTCATGATTAAAGAAACTGAAATTTTCACTATACTACACTTCATCCAGACTATTTTCAGAAGACTGCCACAACTGGCCCATTGCCATCCAAAACTCCTATGCTAAACACAATCCATCAACAGATAATTCATCAAATAAATAGCATTGGGACAAACCACCTGGGATTTAAAAACAAATGAGGTGTATAACATTAATGCAATAAAATAAAAATGGCCAACTATAAGAATATGGTCTTATCAGGGTTCACAAAAATCATAGGTGCCATATTACTACAAATATTATTGCGGTTCCAAAAATATAAGTAATATTCTTCTTTCTTAATATTTATGGTAGTTATAAAGTAATATTGTTCCACATTATTTTCTTCTCTCCGCCACCATGTATATTAGTATATTAGGGTATGATAATTATAATATGGCTCGTGACGGCAAGCCACGAACAATTATAAATAATTGTTTGGTCACAGTTGATGATGTTAGGTTTGTTAGTCCCGGCGATTCCGTTCTAAGAAAATCTGTTGCAATTGAGAAGGTGGAGGCAGAATCACTCGCGGAAGGATATACAAAGAAAAAGGTTAGGATAGGACCATAATGTTAAATTGGTCCATAAAAATGAATTAAATACAATATTACAAGAGACTAGTCCAGAGTTAAACAATAAGAGTACACTTCATCAACAAATATAACAATATAGGTTAAAATTTAAAAAATATGAGGCATATAATTATCTTTTCTTAACCTCTTCCAGAAAATGAACTATAACCATCAGACACATTGCAGGCATTAGGTCCAAAAATCTTATTTCACTAGCAAAAATAACCCACAAAATCACAATAGAGACCGCTGAAACACATGTGGGTCCAATAACTTCACAATTTCCTTTGAAATCCTTTATGCCTGGATTTGGCACAGCAACCTGTTTCCAGATGAAGCAATCCCGAAATATTTAAATCACAAAATTTACCTTGCGCTCTGAGAATTGCTGACTTTCCTCTTCCAGCACCACCTGTCCCTTTATTACCTTGTCTTTTAAACATGGGTGCATTTTTTAGCATATCCGGTAATATAAGAAACCGAATTTTAGAACCACGAATATAAACATTCTCCAATTGAGCAACTCTGCCGTCTCGGTAAGTAACAGTAATATTGGACATTTGGCAGTTCATATTATCTTCTGCTTCAATTAATTTACCGCGATAAACCTCGCCGGTATTGGTTTCGCACGTAACAATGTGCCCTTCTGCTTCATGAAGAACTTTGATAGGGACGCCAATTGACATGTTGAAAGGCTAGAGAACACAAAATCTATTCTAAATAAGAGGTATTTGATACAACTTCCCCAAACGACGAACAACCAACAGCCAAAAAGAAAATGGAAACTACACAAAACAAATTCACACCCACAGACTATACCCCAGTGAAGCAAGCAATCAAGTTCAATCTTGTGGCCGTCGAAGGCGGTAAAGATTCTAAGCTCCAAAGAGTTAATAATTCTTTTCGAAGAGACGAAGTAACATGAGATCACACACCAGCCTCAAGCATCACGTAAATAGCTACGCACACGAAATAGTTACCATTCGTAATGTATAAAGCAAAATCGAAGGATCGTGCGTAACTTCAACTGACTAAACACAAGCACCACTATACACTAACGACCAGCAAACGACGTTCACAAAACGTTGAGATAGATGCGTGCGTGTGTATGGCATCACTGTATACATATACCCTCGATATACATTTCCTTTCACCAGACCTCGCTTCCCATTCGCCACGAAACTGTTTGTTCTGTGGTTTCGGGCACTATGCGAGTTCAAATAAAAAATCTTTCTCGTCGGTCTCGCTAATAGTTATTATGAACTATGTCTATCAACATTAAACTAATTGACCAATTATTGACACTCCATGAGCAAGCTAGTAATCATCCCATGAATTTCGATTTAATATCCAAAGGAAAAATCGGATGATTATAATTATAATAATAACAATATTTTATTGAACCACATAGATCATAACAAAGGTGTATGGCGAGTCATAGAACAACAAAAACAATAATATTTACATATAAGAATTACATTATATTAATTTTGTTACATTTAACCATATTCATTTAACTTAGGCTATGTAGAAATTAACATAAAATACAATTATTTTCTACTATTACAGACTATTAATATTTATTTAGGCTAGGGTTATTGGATATCTATGGTAGGAATTCTATTATTTTAATTTTATTTTATTAATTTATGTCGAGGTCTATATTTATGGTAAAACAATGTAATTTGATGTTGTTAGATAGTTTCCTTCATCATAGGTCATCTTCTGCATCTTTGTTCTAATGATTACCTGCAACAGATTGTACGTCATACATTAGTTATTGCCATTGAGGAATTCTTGTACACTGTAGTAGAGTTTCTGTTGTAAGAATTGTTTGAGTTTTGTTTTGAATGGGTTCAGTGTATTGATGTTTTTCAGATTTAGTGATAACACATTATATAGCTGTATACCTGCATTATAAGTGCTTTTTTGGCTAAGAGTGGATGCTATCTGTGGTAGATGGATATTTCTGACCTGTCTAGTGTTGTGAACATGAACAGTGGAATTAAATCTACAGAGTGGTCCTTTGTCTAGTAGATCCTTTTTGACAAAGTACAAAGTTTCAAAAATGTGGATTGGAAAATAGTAAGGTACGCGGGAGACCCATATCGGCTGTGATTGGTTTAGAGACCTTAACATAACAGAGAACAGTCAGGGGTGTCCACGATTAAATTTAGCATGTAATTTATCTTAAGTTATATTTATTACGCGTAAATTCTTATAGCACCTTGGACACCAGCTGTTAGTCGATGCTCACTTCTTATTGGTGGAGATGGCAGAAAAGGAGGAAGACACGAAACAATTACATGACCTACTACACTTGATTGGCAACCCCATGAGAAACTGTCAGAAGTATTTTCCGCAAATATGAAGAATTCCGCGTTTCATTTCCACACTTTACGGTTCTCTCTTAAATTCAGGTCACTAGTTGAGTCTTGTTCCTCTGAAAACCGTCAGATGTCGAGTGACTAAAAGAACGGTCCTCAATTGGTCATGTGAGAATATAATTTATTAAAATAGTTTCAGTATATTGTGTAAAACTAGTACCCCTCAGTTGTTAAGGTTATCCATTATACCAATTATTTTATATGTACTTAACATTGGTACAGGTTTTGAAGGCAATATCGTAATAAATTTATATAAATTTATTGTCAAAAAACAGTACAAACTGCGTATGACCACGTGGAGGAATATAAACTAATTTACTCTCCGGAAGCAAGCAAGGGACCATCCCATCAATTCCGATCAAGGGCCCTAAGGCAGAGGCGGATTCAAAAATTTCAGCAAAAGTTCCTAGATAAGATAAAATGTTAGCTGCGAGTTATAATACATATATANAGTTATAATAGTAATTTAACGCAAATATGTTTGTAATTTAACGCAAATATGTTTGTAAATTTACATGTACAAGTTATTATCGAACTATAGATTATTCAAAGTATAAT
This sequence comes from Laupala kohalensis, assembly GCA_002313205.1. Lineage (NCBI taxonomy): Eukaryota > Metazoa > Arthropoda > Insecta > Orthoptera > Trigonidiidae > Laupala > Laupala kohalensis. The sequence goes on along the minus strand of NNCF01131194.1, from coordinate 99,774 downwards.
GTTTAAAAATCATAAGAGTTGAAAAAACACTAAATTCACGATTTATTATTACAATAAACACGCCCCTAGACAAAGCCTAGAAAACCTGTATAAGAAATCCGCCTCTACCCGAACGAAAAACGGAGAAAAACCCGGGCCAGGAT
>NNCF01131194.1:65306-92722 GCA_002313205.1 Laupala kohalensis | reverse complement strand
AGACCTAAGAATTTCACAAAAGGATAGAATTTGAGAACATTGTTCCCCAGGGCGAGGTGAGGTTCTGCCAGAAGGCTTGCTCTCCTACTGAAAAGAACACAGCGTGTTTTCTCAGCAGAGAAACGAAAACCTGTCGTTTTCGACCAGTGGTATAATCTATTAAGGACGAGTTATATTTGTCGCTCCGCACCTGTGACACTCTGTGATGAACAAAAGATAGGTGTTCGTATTGTTTTGTCAAGATTTATAGTGGGTTCTTAAAATTGATCAGTAATCTTTGATTTAAGTCGATTTATAGAATAATTCCATTTTTAACAAATGATTTTTGTGGCGAATCTTATGCTGAATCAGTAGTGAGAACTGACGTAGTAGAAGAAAGCGGGTACGATTCAGACTCGTCTTCTTGTTCTTTTTCTTCTTCATGAGATAGACTATTATCGTATGACTTCTATGCAGGCAGTGCGTTGTCATCATCTTCTTGTATTGAAAACGAATAAGGCATTGCGTCTGCTTCGTCGTCTTTGTGGATAGGAAATAATATTCGAGAAACGGCGGGTTGGCGCTTCGTTTATCGCTTGATGTTTCTTCATAACAATGACGAAGAGACAGTGATGCAATTTCATACGTGTTAGGTTGTTTTGTGGTTTCAATAGCTTTGACAACCAGTTTCGTTAAATACTTCTCGAGAAAATGGTCTCGTTTAGATTCAGTATTATGCAACGCTTTAACCTTGGCTCGAACGTTTGCGCGAGGCCGAGCTATTTCAGAAAACAATTGTTGTTTCTTCAGTTCAGATGAAGAAGGCGAATAAAGTGATGAGATATTTCCGTTTTCTTTTATTCTGCAATAGAGATTTCTTCTTTACTTTTTTGAGGGTTGTATTTTTAAGCATATTGTTTTTTGAAGAGCATTGCTATTTTGCGCTATTATACCTCCACCCAGTTTTGTTTTCAATTTCATAGTTGTCGCAACGCCTAATGAGGCAGTGCGTTCACCCAAAGTTGTTTATTTGGAAACTACACGCGACCATGACGTTTTGATCGCTGCCAGACTTTGATAGGCAATTATTGGATCATTTCCATCTTTATAATCGCGGTACGCTATATCGTGCGTTCTACAAGCCCGATCTAACAGATTAATTCCTCGATCGCCTCGGGGAAGTCGTTGCTTCAAGCGTGTGCCAGGTCCGCAAAATTGATTGCCTGGGTGTGTAATTCAAACGGCAGTTTATCTATGGCGTGATTAACCAATCGTCCAATTATCCTTCTACGGCGTTTTCGTCGAACAGAATGTCGTAATCGTTTAGAAACCAAAATAACTAGTGATCAATGATTATTTACATTTTATTCCTTTATAGGTCTGAAGTTGTTAAAAATTGATCAACACCCACGCGATGGCAACCATCATCTATGTTTCGTATTTTATAAATAACAAGAAGTAAAAAAGTTGTTTCCCATATGTGAAAAATATGTTTCTCATATGTGCCGTTCTGTCGAAAAATTATTAAAACATTAGCATTGACACGTTGTTTAGGTATATATTCATGTAGGTTTGACAAATATACTCAGCGTCGTTTCGTTTAAGACGACCAGCTACAAAATAAACCTTCATACAATTTTGTTTTTCAGTTGCAATATCATCGAATAAGTGGAGTTTCGCAAGGTAAAATAACATTTTTCATGTTGCGAAAATATACGCAAAGGGCAAATGTTTTTCATGACATGTTATAAAACATGTACACGTGCGTTTTTTGAAGTTGTGTATAAGAATAGATTCTCAAATTTAAGTCCATTGTGTGTCGTTAGTAATGAGACAATTACATTTGTCTTCCCACAGCCTGAATGACCTATAATTAACGCTCGGACGTTATTGGCAAAGAGCGAACCGTGCCGGCCAATGAAATCGCCCTACTCTGTGCCGACTAAAGCGGAGTAGCTTTTGTACTTTTCTACGGGTAGCTTGTGTATTTTTTCTACGACATCCATATTGCAAATGCTAACAAAATAGATTCACCATTTGTTTATAAACAGTAACATTATCAGAAGAGAAATTAGTTGCATACAAACGTGGATCGATTCGGTCGTCCGGTGTATAAAACGAACGCTTTTTTTCGTAAATCTATGCTCATAAAATGTTGAACGAAGACTTAAAGAAAAAAGATCGAATTCCCATCGATGGCAATGTTTTAAGGAGCACCGATGGGAATGATTTAACGTTTAACGCGCGCAAACGTTGACTTATAAATCTAGATTTTCCGGAAGAGAATTTTGACGGTGCGACGAAATTATACACCGATCAAAATATAGAATGTATGCAGAAGGAAGTGTTGAATTATATTGATACACATGCAATCAAACGGTCGGAGGAATTCGACAGAACGACGAAATTATAAACAGACCAAAATATCGAACGCATGTAGAAAGAATTAGTCGACTCTATTGATAAAAATGTTATCAAATGGTCAAACAAAAATAATTTGATTGATGCAGGTAAACGCCGCATTACAAACCTTTTAGATCCCCAATTCGCGAGCGACTGCGTCACGAAAAATTATTTGGACACATATTTTCCATTCAAACGATCCAAACGTGATTACATTAGCGTGGGTCATAAACGATTAACAGACTACTGCGATCCCGTCGAAGAGGACAGCGCTATCACAATAATCCGCGACGCAACTCGTTCTCGATACAACGACCAAATTGACAAATTTAATACAAGTTACAGTCCATAATGTAAGAGTGGAATTTAAGAATGTGTTAAAAATCATCATTATCCTATACTATTTTAAGCGATTTCAAATTCATAGATCGTGAAAGCGGATAGTACACACTTTCACATGCAAATAGTGATATTGTGATACACGTTAGCAGAACAATATGTGTATTGCTTCATTCTCCCAAATATCGATTTAAATATTTTTTCATAACTGAACATAATACAAGCGTTGCTATTTATGAGTTTATTACAATCGATATGACTTTTCACGTTACAGAGGGCGAAAAAATACGATTTAAGTTCGAAGAAACAACCGGTGTTGTTACGAAGAAAAATTTGCGGGGTTTGTTCATTGTGTTTATATGTCATATAAAATAACGTGGTAGGATTAAATCCAGTTAGTCGTTTCACTACTTTCATGTCAATAAGATAAACCTAAAACGCGACCAAAAACTACGATGCGTCGATACTCACGTCGGTTGAGGCTACGTTCAAGTGTAGCCGGCGGTTATAAACAGAAACGCGTCCCACGCAAACATCCTCTCGAGAAACGAGATGGCTTCCTTCCTTTGCTTCCCCTGATTTTGGGTGCGATGGCTTCGCATGCGGGTGGGGCGTCCGACATTGCAAATGCCGTAAACAATGCTGAAGCTGCAAAAAGAAATCTCAAAGAGATTATTCGACACAACAAAGCGATGGAGGGAAAAGGTTTACGACGACGACAAGGTCTTAAAAAGAAAAAGAAAAAAATTAAAACTAGACGTGTACTCACTCACAAATAAGTTTATCAATATCCAAAAGCGAGGAAAATGCCACATTTTAGAGGTGTTTTCATGCGAAATCGTTTATCCATGCAGTTTTGAATCGGCAATTAAATAATTTAGATTATCACAAGGGTAAGGGATCTGTTGTGTCCCGTTAGGGAAAGAATCAACAAGACAAAATAAAACTCAACAACGGGTTTTTATTTCCGTAATTGTTACAGCGAACAATTATGTCCGGGCCAAGCGGACTGCAGTTGAAACCAGAGGCGTAGCGAAGTCGTTATCGAAGAGTCCAGGCGATCCAATGTTCCGTAGTTCCGTTAGAGTTTTCCTGGGTCGAATGCTGAGTAGTCGTCGTTGTAGATGAGGCTTGTAGGCTGTAGTGACTCGTTGTACTCTCTCGGCTCGCTCCGCTTCCTCTTCTACTAAGGGTCGTTCTGCCGCCCTATATATACCTGCCGCCCTGGAGGCGGCAGTGGCGGTTTTCCCGCCAGCTTGATGGCGGCGGTGGCGGTGGCCATGCGCGGCGATTTGCTGCGCCGGCCGCGTGGTGGGGAAGGAGGGGCTCCTCCTTCGCTTGTTTCACTTGCGTGCACCCGGCACGACGTCGGCCGGGGCGGCCCGAGCTGCCCCGACAGCTGTTGCGACCGCGGCAAATATGACTTAGTGGTATGCATACCACACGAAGGTACATGGATCTCGCCAGTCTTGACAACAACAAATCAAATAGATCATGTCATTTTTAATAGATCCAAGAAGGAACTAATAAAAGAAGATCTCTCAGAGGACCCAACATAGACTTCAATCACTTTCTTCTTAAAATTATCCTGCAACAAAAATTCCCTAAGATATATAGAATGAAGGAAGAAATTAAAGATAGAATCTGGATCAACTATAAGATCCAAAGATCTTGAAACAATATAAAAAGACAATGAAGGACATGATAGATAATGAGAACGAAACTGGGGAAGCAGTAGAGGGTTGGGAAAACCTTGCGAAAACAATAAACAAAGTAGCTGTGAATGTCATTGGTAGGAAAGAAAGCAAATTAAGTCGGTAAAAGAAAAAAGGACTGGATCAATAGCAAAATAATCACCATGGAAGATAATTTCAAGAATAACGAATCATGGAAATTCTTTGGGGAGCTAAAAATGAATAAGAGAATAAACAGTGAAAACATCGACGTCTGTAAAGATTAACGTCTGTAAAGATAAACATGGGAACACAAGAAATTGCAAAACTAGCAAGATGGAGATATATTTAATCCCCCAGATCTAATAGAAGTAGCACAAAGAGGCAATCAAGATTCACATGACCAAGAGACAGAAATAGGAAATGACATCGCCGAACCCTCGTTTGATGTGATATGCTATATAGTTAACGACTTGAAACGGAATAAGGCAGCTGGAACTGACAACATCCCTGCCGAGTTATTTAAATATGGACGAAGAACCCTTAAAAAGGCAATACTTAAATTGAACCATGAAATATGGAATCAAGAAAAGTTACCATCTCAATGGAACGAGAGTATAATCTACCCAGCTTACAAAAAAGGTGATAGGTTCGATTGTAAAACTTACAGACCGTTGTTAAATTACAGAAATGTTGTTAAACATCACATACAAATTTTTTGCTATAAATAAGAGGCTAGTGGATATTGTTGAAGACAAACACAGTGCAAATTAAGCAGTATTTTGTTGGAATAAATCCACAATTGACATCATATTTGTAATGCGATAAATCTATAAAATATTTATGAACATGGAACCGAATTACACAATATATGTATTGATTATATTCGGACCTTTGATTCAGTTCTAAGAAATATAGTCTTCGAAAACCTGGTAAAATACAAAGTACCAGCAAAATTGAGGAAATTGATACAACTAACTCTATTTAATTCCAAGGCCAAAGTCAGGATTAACATTAAAATGAGTGATGATTTCTCAAAAGAATATGGAGTTAAACAATGAGACCATCTGTCTGCAACATTATTCAGTATTACCTTAGATGTAATATTAATACCCATAGACATTAAAGGAAATATAACAACCCATTAAAACAATGTGTTGTCTATGCAGACGATGTTTTACTGACAGCAAGGACCAAAACAGCATTTGAAGACGTTTTTAAACTCCTTAAAGAATAATCATTTGGATTTCAAATAAATCAAGGGAAAACCAATAACATGAAATGTAAAACTGGTGAAGCTATCTCACAATGAGAACATTTGACAATGAGAACATTTGACAATGAGAAATAGCAATGAGTTAGTTCCTTTAAATATTTGGGTTCAATTTTAAATCAAAATAATTCCATCGAAGAAGAGATTTCCGAGAGAATTGCAGCGGAAATACAGCTTACTATGCTAATATGGTACTATTCTAGAGTAAGGGTACGGAATGCTACATAACATGATTTGGGTTAAAATATTATGAATTGTAACAATTTATGGGTATGTAATAGAAGAACAAAGTTATTCAACTAGGGGGCACTTTTGAATGTCTTATCCCTTATATTTCCGACGAGCAAGAACTTTGAGATGGAGACAGGTGTTTTTTCGCCAAACCTTTCTTTCCAGAGTGCAACCGACCGAGTGTTTTTCGCAAATAATGTAATTTTGAATCAAATTAAGAAAATGCACAAGTCTTCATTTCGAAAAATCAATTTTTATAACCACATAAAAAAGTAAATAAAGCAGCACTATGTTTTGTCTCTGATGCGAGACTTCACCAAGTGAGCTAGTTCATTGTAACCGAGTGCACTACGCACTCACATATAATATACATATAAACACATGATATATATACACACACATATATGTGCGTGTGATACACCCTGCGTACGCCTTAGAGAGAGAAATGGCCGCTATTGAGAAGTAAATTGTTAAGCGGAGTTTCGCTTTGTTACCAATACTCACCTCACAACATAATGTGTTACAGGAAAAGCGTACTCGCTCTTATTTCACCAAGTCAGTGGTTCGAGATCCACAAAAGGAATTTTTTGGTACAAAGTTTTGTTGACATGATTTTATCCCTGATAATACGTCCGTTTAAAATTTATTTAACTTTTAGTTTAAAAGCATGCGTGAGTCCACTATGATTTATATATGCATCATTGCCAAATGTGCAAGTAGCTCAGTCAACTAGATATTCTTGTATTTACTGGAGTATATCACTCGGAGACGAGAACCGGCGTATTAAGGAACTGTAGAGTCAGTTCATAATTTCTTTAGGAAAAATAAAGTAGAGTCTTCTACAATACTTTCTTTTGAGGGAAGAAGTGAATATAAATTTGGGTCGAATATAATGAATTTTTCTAATATTTGTAGATTCCAAAAAACTTTTCGATCAATAATTGAACTTTTAATAGGAAACCCTTCTGCTGTATCTTTAGTAACATATAAAATAACGACGCTTAGCAACCTGACATATTCTGGTACATTTAATTTTCTTACGGAAGACGATAGATCATCATATATCACATTTATAATGTCAACTTGAAATTTTAAATAAGGTATGAAATCCTCGATATTACCCCCATTTTTGTTCCTATAAATTCGTTAGTTCCGTAAAGTCAACACAGGTTGCATGAGATTTGCCGAGTCTCAGTTTAATGGTCTGACTTATGTAACGCTATTGGGTACCCCAGTTTCGTGTCTTGATTTTTATTTAACTTTTATACTTTTTGTTTGTATTAGAACTTAGTGATACATATATGTATGTATTATATTCGTTGTATGCGTTAAAAAATAATTTTGGTTCCTCTGTAAGAAAATATTGTATTAATTATATATATAAAATTGTTATATTATGGCATATCCTTGGAATTCCTCTATACATTCTGTACAAATGAGGTGATAGAAAATACAAGTTATAATTATTGGTAATGTTTTGATGTGTAATGCTAAACTGACTCGTTTTTTGCACTATTTCGTCCGTGATTCAGGGTATACAAAATGATCATTATGAGTCTTTCACACAATGACCGGAATCTACAGAAATTTTACAGTGGTAAGGAAATGTAAGTACATCCAATTCAAATTCAGCGCTACCTTAAACGTCATCTGTATAGTTAATTACTTTTATTTATTAACCTATGTTTGATAAGTGTTGAACAGCATTTTTTATTCTTCTTAAATTCAATAAAATATTGCTTTTGTTTTTGAATACTATTTAATACCGAATTTATGTAAGTAACAGTCACGTATTCACCTAGTTATGTATGACGCAACTCCTATGACGTCAAGACTAAACGAAGACGTGTCCATATCTAGTATATTTAACAACTCACTGTTGATGAGTGTTGTGGATTTGCTGTCCTATTAAAGGTTTACATCAGTGTGCAATTGGTGGTTCATCTTTCTTGTTAAGGCGGGATTGCTGTTGTGCCTGTTGTGTTAAGTCATCACAATGGCCCCTACGGTTAAGAGCTTCATAAATTCTTTCAACAACAAATTGTAAGTATCAATATGCGTGTTTTAATTGGCAGGTGATTGCAAGTCAAGTGGACGAGATCCATTTTAGTAGAATGAATTAAGTAATTTTGAGTTTATTGAAGTAGAAATGAGTATAAATGCCATGGCAGGTGTAGTAACTGTGAATCAATTCGTGCATTTTTATATTTCCAGAGAGGAACCAGTGAGACAACATCTCAAGAATGTCTATGCATGTCTGACATTGTCTACAATAGCTGCTGGCTTGGGAACTTATGTTGATCTGTACACTGAATTGCTTTCTGCTGGCCTATTTTCTGTTATAGCTGCCATAGGCCTGTCTATTGCTCTTGTAGCTACACCTGACAATGGAAAAAACAGGAATTTACGTCTGGGATACCTCCTTGGTTTTGCTTTCTGCTCAGGTTTGTTTTAGTAGTACCTTGATTGAAGTAATTGATAGTTTTTTTTNCTCTTGTAGCTACACCTGACAATGGAAAAAACAGGAATTTACGTCTGGGATACCTCCTTGGTTTTGCTTTCTGCTCAGGTTTGTTTTAATAGTACCTTGATTGAAGTAATTGATAGTTTTTTTTGGTTGGGGCTTTAGGGCTCGTCAACATCGAGGTCATTAGAGCCCATAATTGATAGTTCCTTGATATAGTTAGTTGAAGTAATTTGAAGTAGTAGATAATTTTAGTAGTACCTTAGTTGATATTGACCTTGATTTTAAGTAATAGTTCTTGTGTTGACATAATTTTAGTGTCTATATTTGCAAATAATAAATAACTTTCATTGATTTTCAGGATTGGGTTTGGGTCCACTTCTGGAACAAGTCATAATGATTGATCCTAGCATTGTTGTCACAGCTTTGGTTTCTACAGGTGTTGTGTTTTCTTCATTTACTGTTTGTGCGTTGTTGGCTGAAAGAGGACGTTGGCTGTTCATGGGAGGTTTACTAACAACTTTGTTTACAACCATGTTTACATTGTCTGTGGCTAATATCTTTCTTGGGTCCAATTTATTATTCCAGGTAATAATTTTCTTTTTTTAAATAAGCGATTGTGTACTTTGCCCTAATGAGCTCATAATAACAGAAGAGTATTATGTTTTTAGGGATACCTGTACCTTGGTTTGTTTTTGCTGTGTGGATTTGTACTTTATGACACTCAGTTAATTATTGAGAAACGTAGAAATGGAGATAAAGACTTCATTGGCCATTCTGTAGATTTGTTTGTGGACCTAATTGGCATCTTCCGTCGCTTGGTTATCATCCTCACCCAGAAGGTAAATTTCTTATCTATTTGTTAAATTTAGTATTTTCTGAATCTTAAAGAGTTTAATTTCATTTTATTTCAATAATTTAATGATTGTGTATTGCAGGAAGAACAGAAACGTAATAGAAGAGACTGAATATTGTGACATCTGTACAAACCATCTGTTGTGTTTATGGAGTTTACATTTAATTTCCTAACCTATTATATATTTACTTATTTGTGATGATCTAACTAAAAGAAAATAATTTAGACTCAGTAAATTTGCATTTTTGGAACGTGTTACCTTACAAAATGTTCCCACAAAAAAAGATTTTATAATCTCCTGGTTTTACTTTGAATTATATATGGAAGATTTGTAATGGATGAAAATATAGTCCATCGTGTAATGAACCAATTTAGTGAAATGTGGTGTTTGAAATAGGGAGCTCGGAACTTCTCTAAATTTTGAGAGGAAATGTTCAATGCATATTATTATTGTACCTATTTGTATTCTGTAACAGGAGGTAAATTTGTGGAATAAATTTTACCAAGCATTCTGAAGTGTGTGTGTATGTGTGTGTATGTGTTGTGTGTGGTCTTCGAAAATTTGCAGTTATAAATAAATTAGATCATTGCTGTATTTTTGATGGCAGATAAATTGATAGAAGCCATGCAAAGAAGTATGGGTGATAATTACCTCTGCAGGAGTGAAAGAGAACCCATTTTTTTAAAAAATAATTTTTTGTATGAAGTATGTTGATGCATTATATACATGCATATATTACTGTGGAGAATGAAGGATGTTCAGAGTATGAGCAGTACATGGGTTTCGCATGGAATTTGTATACATAACCAGGGATGCTAGTTGTCGGATTTTTTTATTATAGACCCCTCAATTTGAACTGGACGCCACAAAAAAAATAATTGGAAACTAATTAAAATCATTAAGTTTGTCATGTTCTGCTGCTTATACACGAGTAAAAAATAGTTCTAGGAATGAATAATACTGTTTCAAAAAATGCAACAATTTTACCGTTTTTCCGATCGACTACTATTTTTTATAAAATAAACTCAAAAATAATTCTTATTCAGCAAATGTTAACTATTATGTGTGTGACATTTCAAAATTTCGACCTTCTACGTGCAAAATATGAGTTATTAACCTTTTTCAAAGACATTGCTAAAAATGTCCACGCACATTTTTAAGGAATAAAATTTATACTGTCGCACTCGGAAGAATGCCATGATCACGTTACAATTCAATGTAAACGTTTAAAACTACTTGTGTCCCCTCCAGCAAGTGATAAATAAAACCGTTATGGATAATCGGCCAGCGGTGCATTCTTTGTCGCGCGTTGTTGCCAGTGCCGTATTCATTGAATATATATATATATATATATATATATATATATATACACACACACATATACCAGTCAGTGGAGTGATACGTGCTGATAACTCCATCGCTGGTCACTAATTGAAAACGGATTTATTTATCACTTGCTGGAGGTTACACAAATAGATTTAAACGTTTACAATTAACTGTTAGGTGATCATAGCATTCTTCGTGCCACAGTATAAATTTTATTCCTTAAAAATGTCTGGTCGTTTTTAGCAGTATTTTCGAAATAAATTAATAACTCATGACATTTTGCATGCAGAAGCTTGAAATTAATAAATGTTGTCACAAATACAACTGATCATTTGCTGAATAAGAATTATTTTTGTCACACTTTAGTTTTATAAAAAAATAATGAAGTCGACGTATCGGCAAAAATATCAAGCTTTTTGAAACATTTCAGATTTAAAAAAATAAATGTTCATTAATAATGTGTATGTGGTAACAGCTTTTCTGCGATTTTTTGTACTACCTACAGCTACTATAAGTCAGGGGTCTATAATAAAGAATCCGATAGTGGTTAAAATCGTAACATCTGTGAAAAGCTGAGGAACAGGCGCTTTTCATTGAACCGTACTACCCGAAGGACCAAGTATATTACGATAAATACAAAGTTTAATGATACTCGCATGTTAAAATTAATGTGATACACTTTGAATCAGAGGTTTAATAAAATTAGAAGAATATTGCAGGGTTATTAAATACTTAGAAATTTCTCGAAGAATGGAGTAGGAAATGCTTTCCCCAACTCACTGCTACTTTGATACTTGCATAAGTTTCCAGTAAGCCGTGACAAACGCGGATTCGGCGCGGGTAGGCGAGATTGCGGAGACGGACATTCTGTGCAGTTGTGGGTACTGTTTCTGAATATTATTGTAGTACTTAAGATTCGTGGAAGTTCTTTCTTATTGGTGTAAGAATTTCATTGCAATAACTTTCTAAGAAATACTTCTCGTCTCATTGTCGATATAAGTATTTTGTGATTTTTACTCTAAATACTCATGAGATTCGCTGTATTGAGGTTCACAAAGAGTTACGATTGATGTTAGGGATTCTTTACCCTTGTTTGGACCGAGGTAAATTATCCAGTTCGTGAGTTTTAATTCACATTTCTCTTCTAGAAATCCATCACTGATCGGGCCATTGGTCAGCATGTCTGGCATTGCAATAGCCCGTTTGGCTGAAGAACGGAAGGCTTGGCGTAAAGATCATCCTTTTGTGAGTATTTGTTATGCATGCGTTTGTACGTTTACGATTGTCTACCCATTTATTTATAATTATTTGAAAATGTATTATTCTCTTGACAGGGATTTGTCGCTCGTCCATGTAAGAATCCAGATGGAAGTTTGAACTTAATGAGCTGGGAATGTGCCATTCCAGGCAAGAAGTCTGTGAGTTTGAACTGGACATTTTATCCTAAATTTATAGTTTATACGGTTATTTAATTTAACTTTATTTCTTATTTGTGTAGACGCCTTGGGAGGGTGGACAGTACAAGTTAAGAATGATATTCAAAGATGACTATCCTTCAAGTCCCCCGAAATGCAAATTTGAGCCCCCATTGTTCCATCCAAATGTCTACCCATCAGGTATTGAGATTATTCGGATAATTATAAATTTGTAGCATATGAAGTTATTTCACAGACACAACTTTGCTATTAGGTACGGTTTGCTTGTCTTTACTTGATGAGGAAAAGGATTGGAGACCTGCAATTACAATCAAACAGATTTTACTTGGCATTCAAGATTTGCTGAATGAACCAAACATAAGAGATCCTGCTCAGGCTGAAGCTTACACAATCTATTGGTATGTTAACTTTATATTTGTTGAATTTATAATACTGTATTAATTTTTATTATAACTTCTAAGCTTTCTTTCTTTACAGTCAAAATAGACTTGAATATGACAAACGTGTTCGTGCCCAAGCCCGAGCCATGGCTTCTCAAGAGTGAATGTGACAGTGACACAAAGACTGACTTTCTTTCTTACCCAATTTTATTGTTTCTCCTTTTTGTATCTAGTTTTTAAGTTGTGAAGTGGTGTAAATATCAATTTCAGTGTGTCAAGTGAAGAAAAAGATCTTCGTTCTTTCAATTGACTTTGATTAAATCGCTTTGTTTTCAACAATGATGTACTGGAGTATAAATAAAGTTACACTTGCTCTTCATAAAGTTTTAATTTATTTAAATTCCTAAATTAAGGAAATAAAAATATCAGGATAAGGTTCTTGTGATGTCTGTTGAAATAATACTCTTTACATATGTGCCATTGCAAACTATATTAGTTCATCAGGACTGAAGGAAAGGAACAAGAAAAATTTGGAGAGAAGAAAAAAAATTAGAAATGCGATGTTTAAATAATATGGTATACATTAGTGTCAGTAAAGGCATTACAAACACATTTTACAAAAGTTACTCTTTTTAAATTTTTGTTTGGATTTTATATTTTTTTGGTATTTACATGATCTGGACCATAGAATATTAGTATCAAGCATAACTTTTGTGAATTGTAACTTTTATTCCTCTATTGACATAATATAATATCCACTCTGTATTACAGCCTCAATGAACAAATATAGTTTGAATCATTGGCACATACATGAATAGTATTATTTCAGCAGATCGCATCTCAAGAACTTTTTCCTGATATTATTTGAAAGGTCAGGTAAAAAACTGATGTGAAATTAAAAGGTTCACTAACAGTTATTTCTGTTTACTAACACTTTTGGTTCAATAAGGTGTTAGTTGTATTGTGAGGAAATTTTTACAATTTCATAGTTCTGTTTCTGCTGTTTGTTTAGAGGGGGGGGGGAGAGAAATCTTGATTGGCTGTTAGTTTCTCTTATTTTATGCATCACAAGACAAAAAATTGTTTTTAACTCCAATCAATGGAAAACAAGCATTATGTTAATTTCCTGTTCTCTATTCCAGATGACTTGTAATAATTTGAAACTTGTAAACTAGAATATGTCCAACAAAAGCATTACTTGGATATGTGTATCGAATGATGACTCCTTATTTTAATGTTAAATATGATTTAAAGTTATTTCTGATTTGTAACCTGCTGTAGCTCTATTATCAATCAGGTTGTGTCGTGTTGTAATTTTTTGTTAAAATAGTATGGTAGAGCCTTGAAACAATTTGGTTCTGGTTTGAAAATCTAAACACTTTTTTAATTTCTTGATGTTATGAATTAATCATAAATTTACTTGTGTAACACATGTTACGAGCTGCTGAAATTATAGATCTTAAGATAGTATGCAGTTATGAATAAATTTGTAAATTTTTATTTTTGTGCATTCTATTTCATCTCAGTTTGTTAATGAGATGTTATTTTGGTTAAACTGCAGAACAGGACAAAAAGCATTATGAAAAGCTATTGAAGTGAGAGAGCCCTCTCCTACAATGTAATGCTGCAATCTTTCTTTTTTTAAATTTTGTATTCATGAACCATTTGTATGTGAGAATTTCTTTTCAATAGTATTTTTGCAACTACGTATTAGGTACATGTTTGTTGGCAACTTGGCATGGTTACACCCAAGATATTGCGTTTCCTGCACCAACAGGAAAGTAATTTTGCTTCACCTTCATATACTGTCACATCAATTCAAGATACAAATAAATATTTTCCTTGTCATTTAAATGAACAGAATTGAAATGGTGTAAGATTCCTATATACTGTATCCTATTCTGACAAATGCCTTTGTTTTGTGTTTCACTTTCATTTTAGGGTGGGAAATATTTTTGTGTATTCTAATGCTTAAAACAATATACAACAGAACTAGTTGTCAGTAAATGTGTTGTGCATTGCTATAAACAATTATTTATTTAAATTTAACTTCTCATCACTGGAATTTCACTCTTGAAGGTATTACTATTTTACATGTAAAATGTAGGAACATTACACACTCAATGCACCAACAATGGTGACAGGAGTATTATTTCTTCAATGTTGAAGAATCAATGGAGACTAAATTCTCAAAATATATATACGACTATAAATATATTATTAGACATTAATAAGCGTGTTAGTATAAAAATGCCTCAAAATTCAAATTTTTCACATCTGTTTTCATAAAAATTATTCAAGATAGAGAAAAAATTACAATTTTACTATAAAACAAATAAATTAATTTACACCCTATGGTGCTATCAAGCTTCTGGCTACATGTATAGTGACATAAAATTAAACTTGACACAGACAGCTACAAACAGTGTTAATTCACTCAATTTCATATGCATTGCTATAAATAATTTATTTCAGAATGATTCTCATCCTGTCTTCAAATTTGCATGTCATAATAAAGATCTTAAAATTCCAAAGAAAATATTACAAATTTCAACTCTAAATGTCTCTTCAAAACTATATAAAGACTTCAAAATGTGCCGAAAATGGTGCAAATATCCAAATTTTGAAGATTAATAACTGAAAGAGAGACTGCCAGAAAAATTAAAAATTTTATATTTTTTCACATGAATCATACTATCAATACGAATGCCCAAATTATCCATTTAGGTCCGATTTCATGTGGAATGATCCTTCAGCACCTTGTTTAATGGGTGTGTTGTATGAGGTTCAGAGCTGTAAATATGAAATTTTCCCAGATCAGTAGGATTTTTTTAAAGACTAATGAAGGAATATAAAAAATTGTCAGTGCTGATGACAAGCTTTTGAATGATAATATCATTAAAAAATGATTATATTATTGTGCAAAATAATTTTCACAACTTATTTTTAAATGTGGCAAATTCACTCGCACCGTCATTTTACAATGAGAGACAGGAATCACTGGGTAAGAAGCCCGAATCAAGTACAAAGTCTAACAACCATTTAACTTATTTGCCCTTGAATTTGGTTATGGGGGAAGGGTTAAAAATGGCAGGGGTTGGGGGTGCTCTGTACGCGAGTCTATACATTTCTGGCTGAGTGGTCTGCAGACTTCTACAGGTTGGGAACCACTGCTCTAGGCTCTAGAGTTTCGATTTGTCTGCAGTGTCTCTAGGATCAGATCCTGCTGCCTATACTAAAAAACAAGTAACAAGGCGACCTCCTTACGGCCAATCAAGCTGTCCGCATGTCACAGCTGTCATAATATTGGAAATTGCTTTGATTTTATAAATGCACCAGTTTTTATTTCATGAATAACTATTATAGAAATAATAGATTTAAAAATATGATTGAATTGTTTCTATTTAAAATGGGTGATTACATTTAGTTTGTTTAGTGCTTCTGGGGTTAGTTACAGACAACAGAAATGCAAACACATTTTACTCACCCCATTAGGTACACAAAAAATAACCAATTATGTCTAGTTTTACGTGTTTCCAGATGTAACAGTCAGTTTGTTTACTGAAAAAGAAAGTTAACAATGGCAAAGAAAAACTATGATATCAGTGTAATATATATACACTAAAAAAATGCCAATAGTTATTGAAAATGACAGAAATTCTATTTCTATTTAATTCACATGATAATTTTTCAAATTAAAAGTATTGTCCTGTCTGCTCGTGTACTTGCAAAATTTATTGGTGCTTGCTAACCTACATCACAGTAACTGTGTTTTGATACAGACTCATTTCTGTTCATTAGTAAATAAGTTTTGCTTAGAAAAAATGACCTTAGCTTATTACATGTCACTTTACAGTAGGAAATCAGGCATTGTGCATAGTGCCTAGGTAACTTAATGTCTGAAACCATTAGGTAAAGTAGAACATAATTTTTATTACCAGCATTACCTAGGCATTGTTATCAGTACCTTATGTTTAGCAAGTAACACTCTTTTGCAAATTCACCACTCTTTCTTCTGGACTTAAAGGGATGCTGAAGTGTTACTTACAATAGAAAGGTGCATTTAGAAATCCTCGCATTCTGAATGTTGATAGCCTCTCTACAATTTTTCTTTGGTAGTGTTAAGTGAGTTAATAGGTTAGTTGAGAAAAAAAACTCTGNTACAATAGAAAGGTGCATTTAGAAATCCTCGCATTCTGAATGTTGATAGCCTCTCTACAATTTTTCTTTGGTAGTGTTAAGTGAGTTAGTAGGTTCAGTTGAGAAAAAAAACTCTGATACAGGTAATATAAAAAATAAAGATATTTAATATAATTGTATGTTTGGAAAGAATTAGGGGAAACATTTCATTACCACTCACACTACTCAGAGATAAACCTACATCTTTTGTTTTAACACACATTTCAATTCTGTCAGATTATTCAAAAGTATCAACATCTCATCACCTAGCTAATATCTTATGCATTATTTCCCATGTTGCTGGTAATGCATATATGGATACTTTGAAAAATAATTATTTACCTGTTCATGACTGGATGAGAATAATTGCTTCTAACCAAACTCATGCTACCTTGTGAAATTATTCATTCGAATTAATTTTGTTCTACTTCCCATTGTATGGTAACAGAATTTACTTGGGCTTTCTACTGTGACAATTTATTTTGAAAGGATTCAATACATTATTTGAATATAAGAATTATAGTTTTTTAATATGTTGATACTAGAGGAGGAGACTGAGTTGGCGGAAGGGCATGTTAGAGGCAGTTGCAGAGGAAGGGGAGTAAGGGCTTGTATGTCATGGAGTACCCCAAGCCTCCAGTTACAGCCCTGGGTTGAAAATTGAATGAAAATCAAATGAAAATACTTTCAGATGTCCAATGGCTTATTTTGCTCACACCAACATAATAAAAGACGCTCTACTCTTTAAATAGAAGAGAAGCCACTATAATCCAATTTAGAGGGCTATTTAGTAGAGTGAGAGTCAGTGTGGCTTAGTGGGTCGAGTGCAGAGGTATAGGACTTTTTATCACACCTCAACATCCAGACTGACTCCTAGGTCTACTCGGCATGCTGTAAAGTGAGTACCAGGTCTGTCCTCAGGTCAAAGCGGCTGGAGCAAGGTGCTGGCTACCTATCCTCCTGCTTGCGCCAAGGCCAAGTCATTGCAGAGCTCTTCCTTCTGTGAACCCCATGGACACACATTAGGATGCATTGTGGGACAGTTTGTCTTGATTCTATTAGGGAAGAGAAACTATTCTAATCTAATATAGAAGTATATTAGAAAAAACAGAAAATCACAAATCCTCATCTTTTACCATAATGATATGTGTTTTTTTAGATTTAGTTCTAAAACTGCGTAGGGGGTGCGAGTTTCTTTAAGATCCTAACTAATTAAGACTTTTTCTTTTTGTATGTTAAAGAAGTTTGTTCTCACCATTTTCCTGTTTACTGATGTACACCCAAAAATTTTGCCTGATTCAACTCTTTCCCACTTGGAGTGGCATCAAGACTCCTCAGTTGCAAAGACAATCTTGGCATGTACATCTGCATGTAAAATTACCAGGAGACATTACATAATTTTAAAAAAAGACAAGTTGTTAGACATTTGTTGTACAAAAAAAGAAAAAGGAAAAATGATAATAATACAACCATAGATAAGTCCCTGTCGTGGCCATGGTGTCAGCGTGACTGCTTGTTACCAAGTCATCCCGGGTTTGATACCCAGGCAGGGTAAGATAAAAATGTAGCTTTTTATTTCCATGTGTCAGTTTCAATAGCTGTGGCGTATGAAAAGTTCACCCTCTGTGGCTATCAACCGCAGTTGTAATACTCGAATACAGCAATCTGTATCCTATCTAGACGCTGTTCCTCCTATCTCAAATTCACGATGTGTGTAGTAAACTCGCAAACAGAGCCTTACTAGTACTCGTTATCATGGTCCAAAGTTGACCAAAATGAGAATACATACATACAACCATAGATACATATCAAATAATACCTATAAACTTTATTTATAATTAAGCAACTTAAGAATACATTAAAAGAGTCAAATACAAAAATATCTCAGTGGTAAAAAATTGCATTTTTATGTGTCTTGTGTATGAAAGACACTTGAGTACACAAATAAAACACCATACAGTAAACTAAATAATATTTTTTTTAAAGTATACTTGTAAAATATCCTTTAAGTATTAATATTGTTTTTAAGCTGTACAATATTATTTTAATAAATAAAGATGTGACAATATTCGAAACCATAGAAGAAACTAAAAAAATGATTCTTACTATACCAACCAAATATTAAAAAAAGGAAATTTTCTGGATAAAAAATGTTTTCAATTTTCATCTTAATTAATACTTATTATCTTGACTACTTATTGAAAATGTTTTGTTTTTTATGGTTTCATATTAATAAATAACAACTCTCTNTCTCCACAACTTCTGATGTCATATAATTTACCTCTCAAGAAAATCAACAGTTTCATAAAAGGCTAAAATTCTAAAATTGGGAGTAATATCCAGCACCACAAACAATATAAAGTGAAAAATATATCATTTTAATATATTTTTTTAAAAATGTAAAAGGTGCTGTCATAGAATATTCAGTGTTAAAAATATGTGTTAGTTTAAATACAATATAAGATCCCTTATTGTATAAAATACTGCTTCAAAAGTATTTATAAGGCTTTCAATGCTTGGAGAAAATATATAATTTTAGTTATAATAATTATATTGTCCTTCACACTGTCACATGCAGTTTTTAACTTCTTTTTTGGCAGTTACTTATGCATTATTTATTTATTTACCCAAAAATATGATTTCAGTGAAAACGAATAACTAAATAATTTGATAATCAAACTTCGTTCCTTTAGTTAAGTTTCAAAAATTTCTTGTCTCCATTATCAGTAACTGTGAACTGATAATTTGATACAGAATAATATGTGCCAAAATAGCAATGAATGAACTAAAATAGAAACACTGGAATCCTTGAATGTCACAGAATTTAAAGTATAAGAGCAAGTATCATTGATATTCTTTAGGAATTCCACAGTGGTTTCATAATGTAATAGATTATGTTTGTTTGTTTTTATAAATCAATCTAGAACATATTTGGGGGACCTTATCCCTATCACCAGTTGAACAATACAGTACCAGAAAGCATGATCCCTACTGAAAGGAAAAAACGTAATGAAAAAGTATTAAATAAATAGAAGTTAACTAATTTAGTAACTGAATATTTGCATAAAATTTAATAAACCAAGTCATATCTAGAGGGTAGTAGCATACCTACATCTAATGATACCTGGGGAAGGAATCTTTGTGGATGCTCCCTTGTACAAGAAACCCACAAATTTATTTGCATACTGTGTTTTAGATTACAGGGGAAAAAATTGAAATTGAACTTTGTGTTGTACTCAATAACAAGCTATTCAATAAGCAATTTATCTTACTGCTACAATAAATCTGTGTTCTTTAAGTACAAGTTAACATCTTTACATTCTTTTTTGTGAGTCATTTTGCAGGATGATGCCCAGGGCAGACATTCCCCAATGCTCCAACCTAGGTATGCTACTGATAAGAGTGATTCATGCCATTTAGGTAATCCAAAAAATATTGTAAATTTATACAAAAACCCTGCTGGTGTAAACTAGAAATTGTGACTCTGAAGTACATAGCTCAAGATACTCTTCCCAAATTACTTGGGTCAATTCAAAAGCAACTTGAACATTTAGATTTCCGTTTCCTTGGAGTGTCCTGGAATGCTTGAATGAAATACAATTAAATTATTTTCACTTGACCAGAAAAGAAGAACAACAGTAGTATAAACTTAATAAAATTAATCATAAAAATGACTTACACATCACACTGGATCCCAGAACTAATTGTGCAGAAGTAAAAGTTAATCCTCGAATGATTACCATATCAAATGCAAGGGCTGCAATTCTGTGGAACATTTCAGGAACAGCAACACCAGTCTTTGAAGATACACACCACAATTCTGCCTTCAATTCATTAGCAATTCTCACAGCTCTTGACTCAACTTCACAGAAAGCTTTATGACATTTCTGAATAATAAAATACTTGTATACAAAGCTTAAGGTACTTTGTTACTTGAATTAAAAACTCAGGTAGTTAACTTACAAAAAGATCTCTTTTAGTGCCAACTAAAAATACCAATGGTGAACAATTGTTGGCATTCATTGCCTCTACTAACCAACCAGCACAATTTGTCAGCGAGACTATGTTAGTCATATCGAAAACAATCACTACAACTACAAGAGGATGAAGACATTTATAACATAAATATAATATAATTATTCATAAAAAATAACAAAATCATGTATATTTTACCATGAGCCCCTCTATAGTATGAAGAAGCAATACATTTAAATCTTTCCTGACCAGCAGTATCCCATCTGAACAGAAAAAATAATTCTTAAATGAAGTAATGTGCAACCAAAAAGTGATGAAATTAATACAGATGATAATACACTTAAGAATACCACACACATCTGAAGATTGAATGGAGCCTCTAAAATATCAAACCTTTCCACTTCAAAATCAACACCAATGGTAGCTTTATAGTTTCTGTCAAAAATTTCATGGCAAAATCTGAAAAGTGTGAGAAACTTCGTGAGTAAAAATAAAATCTTAAATTACTAGGTCATAAATTTAAATATGATACCTGTTAACAAGACTTGTTTTTCCTACTGCCGCATCCCCTAATATTACCGCTTTAGCTAATCTTAAACTACACACAGTATGATTGGAATGACATACTTTTCTCACAGTTGGGCTAAAGTCAAAATTTTTATAAGGGGTTGTATCATCCCTGTATGGAGAGGGAAACTCTAAAATTTGTCGATCTATTGCAGCATTTTCCTGGATCATTTTTTTTACTCTCAAATATCTACAAACTACAATATAGAATAATAAACCGTTATCTTTCTGAAAATATCATGCTTTAACTCTTAAAAAATATTCTTCCCTCACATGTAATTATGTTTCAGTTTTATAGTTTACCCTTTAGCAATGAAGCTGCAACCAGAAACGTTTAAATCAGCGGGCGCTATGAATCTCGTTGCTAAGGTAACAAAATTCGAGATAGAATTCGATAGTTCTGAGTTTGTCGAGGTTGTTTCTTCTATCGATTGTGTTTCCAAGAAATAATTTTTTATAAATAATTTACCACTCTAATTGCTAATTTTGTGGTATATTGATTATAAAATATCTCGACACTACTCTTGACATTAAAATATAAAGTAAATTTTGTTCTTTTTCAAACTTTCTCTTCATTGGACAGTGGTCTCCGGAATCGTCCCTCGTCGCGACGGGACATCTTTCCGCTCATCCATTTCGTTTTTCGTCAAAATGGCTCCGAAGCCGAAGCCAACGGATAAAGCAGGTAAAAACTTAAATGTATAAAACTTATATTCTGATACGTGGTATCACTAGATTGAAGTGAAGTTTTTCGTTAATAATTTTGGTGTATATATTTATTTATTTGTGGAGTTGTGCAGTGTCGAAAAAGTTGTATGCCACATTCACATGAAACCGTGCCATGTGGTTATATCTTATTGCGGGCAATGTGTTTATTTACCTTCTGTAATTTGTATTGTGCCTTAAGACATTCCTGAAATCGAAACTTAATTCATTATTACTGCCATAATTGTGATATTTTTACTTCGATTAGTTTGATTCGTTATGTCAACAGTCTTGGTGATGAGATACGTAACTTGTAATCGGGTTTCGGGGAATGGGAAGTTCGGGATAGATAATATTTAAAATATAAAACTACCCATAATTATCCGCCTACTTTGTGTGGACCATATTTCCAAATTTAGCCAATTAAGATAAAATGCAGTTGGGTGTTTATCTAAAGCAGGCGCGATTTAGTGAATATTGTATCCTAATTAAATTTCATCACTCCCTCATATTGGGGTAAGTTAAATATGTCAAAATGTTAATTTGATAATGAATACTCAAAGTTAAAAAGGATGTATAACACAGTCATGAAATGAAAATGTGATACTAGCTTTAGAACACTGAGATGTGTTGACTTACTGGAAATCACAAACTTTTATCTTGGTTTTCTTGTGTTATTTTAGCGAAACCTGAAAAGAAATCGGAGAAGAAACCAACAGCTCCTGCTGCAGCATCAGGATCCACCACATCGACTGCTTCCACTTCTAAGAAGGAGAAGCCAGCTGTAGCTAAGCAGTCATCCACCACATCTGCAGGATCTAAGCCATCTTCTGCAGGAACTGCAAAGCCTGCAACCAGCAAAACTCCTGCACCACCTCCCAAGGTTGCCACTTCTGGAGCGAAGGGTGCTGCTGGTGCCAAAGGAGCTGCGGCTGCTGCTCCTAAGGCATCTGCCAGTACTACCAAAGCTACACCAGCAAAAGCGGCTGCACCCAAGGCAGGTGCCCAACAGAAGGCTAGTACCGGCAAGGCAGCTGCAGGAGGAAAACCAGCAGCAGCGAAGAGTGGAGCTGCTAAACCTCAACCTGCTACTGCTAAAGCTCATGGCGGAAAAGCTCCTGCGAAGGCGGCAGCGAAGACTGCTGCAAAACCAGGTGCCAAAGCTGGCGCTAAGCCTAGTGCCACGAAACCTGGAGCAAAGCCTTCAGTGAAAGCTGCAGCCAAGCCCGGAGCAAAACCAGCCCCTAAGCCTGGTGCCAAACCCGTAGTGAAGACTGTGCAAAAGGGAGCAAAGAAGGTAGAAAAGCCTCTCAGAGGAGTGGCACCTAAAAATCAGAAAGGAGGAAAGGTTGTCAGACCTGAAGTGAAGGCCCTCAAAATCCAAAAGAAGGTAAACTGTCTTGCTGCACTTTTGGGTACTGTATTAAACCTACATGATGATATTCTGTGGGAATCTCTCTGAAATTCTTGAAGACAATTACATATACTGATTATTTTGTATGATCTAATTATTTTTAAAGAGATGTGAGTGTTACTGTATCCAGTTATACTCTTTCAGATTATCAAAGGTGCTTTTGGCACACGCTCTAGAAAAGTAAGGACTTCAGTTCACTTCCGGCGCCCTAAGACTTTCTGTCCTCCTAGGAATCCAAAGTACCCTAGGAAATCTGTTCCTAAAAGGAATCGGTGAGTACTTAGTGTTAAACTTTGTATTGTATTGTGTGTTAGTTGTACAGATTCATGAAGTTATTGATGTTGTTTATCCATGTATAAGAATTTATGATTACCTTTTCTAGTATGGATGCTTACAATATAATAAAATATCCCTTAACTACTGAAGCAGCAATGAAAAAGATTGAAGACACTAACACACTGGTGTTTATTGTCCACACAAAAGCAAACAAGCACCACATCCGTGCTGCTGTTAAGAAACTTTATGTTGATATTGAGGTTGCCAAGGTGAACACATTAATTAGGTAAGTTGGTAGCATCATACAAATTACTGTAATACCAAGTTTCCTTGCAGTTCATTTGCTATATGTGCAACACAGGAATATGTGAGTAGATGGTTTTTTAGTATCATAAGGTGGAATGGATTAAAAAAATATTCCTGTCAGCATGGTTGGTTGGGGTTTTTTTTTTTAGTGAGAGCCTCTTACCCTATTTTGAGCAACCAACGAATGTCATGGGAAATCGCAATGTTTTTGTGAAAAAAATCATCTACAAATTTGTCAAATGAAAATTGGACTTTACATGGCTAATAATTGAACAAAACCTTCCCAAAGTCACATAGGCTCTTATGCATACATTCTCTAAAGGGACTCTTTCTTTTACAAATTCTTATTTGTATAAAAAACTGTCACTTTGGTCATAAATTTAATATATAAAATAAAATGAACAAAATTTGTCCAACCTTCAGGACAATTAATAAAGTTATTCAATGATAACTATTGCAAAACTTAAGAACTCTTAGTCACAATGGAGACCATTTTCATATACATAGTTTCAATTTAAACGGTACAATTAATAATTCGCAGTTTAAAAAAAATCATAATTCATGAATAACTATTCTATTGACTAATTTTAATACAAACAAAATAGGTAATATTATTGAAAGTTTGATAAATATAGTTATGTGCTTGACTAGCGCCTTGAACGCCCATACTACTGTAAGTTGCCATTGCCTTGTCCTTCACTCATGGACCAATTTTATTTTTATTGGTTAAATTATGCTTAACAGGATTTAACTAGTGCTGATAAAGTAGTTAATGAATATTAACTAATTATTAATGAAGTACTCTTAAAGTTTGTGAACATGAAACAAACTGTGAAGGAGTTTTTGATTCATTTTGAGATACAAATATAATTTGGAATAGCATGACATTCTTTTAAGGCTTGTCACTTAATTGCTTATTTGTCTGTATACTTATTTTGTTTATCTTTTACAGGCCTGATGGAAAGAAAAAGGCATATGTTCGTCTGGCTCGTGATTATGATGCATTAGATATTGCCAACAAAATTGGAATAAT
This sequence comes from Laupala kohalensis, assembly GCA_002313205.1. Lineage (NCBI taxonomy): Eukaryota > Metazoa > Arthropoda > Insecta > Orthoptera > Trigonidiidae > Laupala > Laupala kohalensis. The sequence continues at coordinate 67,906 of NNCF01131194.1, read as the reverse complement.
ATGAAGAGGGTTCTGTGACATATTTGTTTCATATAAAATATAAGTTGGAACAAGATCTTGTTGTTTTTATTTATTTCCCATTATTTTCTTGTCTATTGGAAAATACATTTTCATAGAGGATTATACTAATGGAAGTCATTTTGCTACATTGTACTATAAACTAGCTAATTAACTTGAGACTTTTATCATAAAACCACCTGGGTGTGTAATCTTTCTCAGAATTGATTCAAAAAACTTTTATTTTGTACTGAGAATTTCTATCTTCAATTCCTTCGTTTTCTGTGAATGTGATTTGTGTATGAGGGCTAATGGCCATGAAAAGGGAATGTTAACAAGATTCAATATTGTATTTACAGAGAACCTAATATTTAAAGGTTTGTTGTCTCTGGAAATAATTAAATTGGTTATTGGGTAGAAGATAAATTTCTTTGTGGAACTTAATTTGAGGGAACTGACCCTGTGGTTTGCAGACTTCTATAACCAGAATACATCCCTTTAGCTTCTGTCTTGCAAAAATCCTAGTGGTACATGGAGTTCCAATCCATCGTATGTTCACAACTTAATCATTTAACCATCATGGATTTTAATGCTTCAAAAATATATTCCCATTTCATTATGTTAACCCAACCTCAAATCAACCTACATAAGGTCCTTTTGAGCCCAGATCAGTAGCTTCCAAATTTTTCTTGACAAATAGGCCTTTGCACAAATTGAATATTGTTCCTTCATTTCTTTTTCTTTCATGTTAATAGTTAGGCAAAGGAACTATCTGCTTCAAATGTTATACCAGAATATTTTGAAATGATACAAGTATATTTATTAATGTTTGGTGATGTATACCAAGCATATACATTTATGCAGTGTATGGCATTCTAAGCAGATTAATGAGATGTGCTACAGCAAAAATTACAGAAGAGATAATGCAGGAATGACCCATGAAGCTTATTTACTTCTCCAGGAAGTCTTGCATTTTTAAATTCAATATGGGAGAAAGCAAAACAATTTAAATGAAATTGGCACATTCTGTAGGCTACTTAACATTTTCTGAAAATGCCCTCTTATCGAAGGTTTGAGCATGTGTCCTGAAATGGTGTACATTTCCCTTATTGTGATGATTTAGTTTGTAATGTAGTTTATGGATGTAATGAAAGTAATTGTTTCTAGTGAACTATTTGAATCTTGTTTCTCCTTCCTAAATAAATGTAGAGCAGTCTGTTTAAAATATGAATGGGACATTTTGCCAGGAATGCTTTGCTTAACATTTTATATTGCAAGATAATAGAAATATTGCATTGAATATGTTCTTGTTTGTGTGAGCAAAAGGACATCCACATCAACATATTGTTTATTCACTAATAAGTTAATAAGAAGGATACAGAGTTTGTTGTGTAAGACGAGATTTTGTGTGATTCTTCAACAACAACAAAAATTGATGAAAGGGCAAATATTGCAGAAAACAAAGTGCTTTTTTGATGCCTGTGCGGAGAAATGTGTAAGCATGTTGGGGTGTTATGAAAAGCAATTGTTAAAATTAGTAGTAGCAATGTGAGATGTTATCTTATTGTTAAATTGTAGAGTGAAAGTTTTATTCAAGTATTACACTGAAATTAAACCAAAAAGGGCCGGTGGGGGGGTCAGAATTCAGGAAGTTTTGAAACTTTGTAATAAAGTGTAGAATATAGTATTGTTTACGATTATTAATGCTTCCCCGAAGTTTTAGGAGTCGTGCACCCCTGAAATCCCTAAGGTTAGATTTTTGCCGTTTTGTTGGAAAACTCGGGTTTTCGAGAAAGTTGTGGGGTAATTTTCAAAGTGATTTATAAATGAGGCATTTTGCATTTAAGGACCTATGTATCCGAATATAGTGATATCTCAATCAGTTGTCTCGATACGTATTTTAGTAAAAAACATGTTTCCAGTGCGAAAAATGGCAACCGAGGTAACGCGTACATGTTTCTTTTATTAATCCTGCACCTATTTATGTTTCACGTGTGCATGGAAGTCTATGTACAAAATGCAAATTTATTTGTTTTAAATCGTAGATTGCAATTTTATTTCGATAAAAAATTTGACAATTTGTTTTATTCCACTTCTAACTATATTCCGAAAAACATCGAGTATTCCGTATACTGTCGCCATAAGGCTGTGACCAAATTCTTGCGAAAGGAATACTTCAGTAAATAATAGAAGAAAATTATAAATAGAAGAAACTGGGAGGGGGGTTACTTTCAGCAGTACGGGAACCCAATGTGAAAAAATCCTTTCTTAGCGGCCATTTTCTATAATTTTTCGTGTCACGCTCTCCCCAACCCCGGTCTCAAAGGGTGTTGTGCATCTCGTGGTCTGAAGTGTACACAATGACATTTGAAATATGATTAGTCATCTTACTATACACAAAAACATGGACTCGACCCGTATATCGGTCTTTTTACATTATTTTAACGTCTCGTCATTTTCACCCCTAAAACTTACGATACCGTGCTTCGATGTGAGCTCAACTTACTAAACAGCATTGGTAGACAATCTTATCAACACTAATGCTACGGATCCGATGCAATTTTTTTCTGTTTAATTAATTTTAAATCATTTTTATCCATAAA
>NNCF01131194.1:0-65288 GCA_002313205.1 Laupala kohalensis | reverse complement strand
TGTCTTTCTTCCATGAGGGCTAAATTTAGACTTGCACGATATCGAGATGTTACTATCAATTCAGCGACGCCAATGCTGTATTATGGGCTCGTCAGTGGTATCTGTCATGTTCGATATTTTTTCATGGGATTCCCTTCCCTAGGGGTACTAAATATAAATAAATAAATTTATTGTCAAAAAAGCAGTACAAACTGCGTATGACCACGTGGAGGACAATAAACTAAAGTACTGGGGTTTACAAGGGCTGATTGAAGACTTAGACGTCTTTGGGCATGTCTCCACTAATTTAAACGGCACCAAAAACCATTATCTCAACATCAGTCATTATTTATATTTACATTTCTTCCCCTTCCCAAAGGGAGTTTATTCTCTCAGAGGATTGTCGTGGACTTACGTGACATGTGTGTGACTTACGAGAGTGTGACTGCTCTTCTGCGTCTTAAGAAATTATGTATTCAACTACAATATCGGTAGGGATAGGGAATCAAAAGTGGAGGGGGGGGGGCAAAAAAATTGTTAATTTTTATTAACATGACATTTTCTGCATATTTCTACTAAGTGTGATTTAAATAATGAAATAAATCAAATGAAAGACAATTAGTGATTACCACATCAAGGATAGAGTATTTTTATAATTCCCAGTTTTAGACGGTTAAAATGAATTTTTTTATCTTTCCTCGCTCTCCCACCCCCAATAGCCGCCACAGTTTTTTATTATTTTTACCGGTCTCCTGCTTCTACCACATGGATGCTAGTGGACTCGAATGTGGACTGATTGTGAATTTACAAAGCATCGGGGACGTCCTTATCCTTCCCAACGGCATCGAAAAGTATGGTTTCGAATCTAATAGCAAATATTTCCATTATCACTACTTGTCACCCTCTTCCTACCCCATCATGGTCAGTATAAAACATAATTTGCATTATTACTCTTTATAATTTCACTCATGTTTTCTTTGTTTTCATGGTTTATTTAGATATCTGTCTCACTGTTATTTCCCACTGCCTTTCCTACGTTACCTGATTTTATTCTTCGCCGGTAACAGAAACACAAAGAAGAGAATCCTTAGAATTCCTAAATTGATATTTCGGACGCTTCTGTTTCGATGCATCGAGTCGGAGTAGCGAAAAACCCAATCTACACGTACCCACCAAACTTGACTTCCTGTCTGACTTAGGAAAACATTAGTTACAACAAATTGTATAAATGTATACGTTATTTGAATTAAATCTTATGTTCAATATAAAGCTGGTTATGAAAATTAGTTTCTACTCAGTTTATGTTGAAGAATACATTTACGACAATAAATAATTGTTTTTCATTTTCTATCAAGTCGAGAAACTTTTCGTTCATTTTTTTCTTTTAATTTTCTTACCACGGTGGGGTCCTCAGACCCCCTCACCGCAGACATTTCGGGCCCGCTTTCGCCGCCACTGCGGCATGGCGGCCACTGCAGCATTAAGCAACCCTGAAAACATTGATCCTATGCAATAATTTTTATATTTCAAGGTTAGATTTAAATAAGTTTTACATATAAATCCATTTCCACCCCGTGTCCATGTAGTACTAAAGGTGTCTTTTTTTCGTGAGGGCTGAATTTTGACTTACACAATATCTGGATGTCACTATTAACTTAAAACTACGCCAAAACCTGTAGACTCGTCACTGGTATCTGGTTTGTTTGATAATTGTCTACATGGCATTCCCTTCCCTAGTAGTGCTAGGGATGTATGTGACCTCATTTAGGACTTAAAAGTCTTCAAAGTCTTTATGTGGATATGTATACCTGACCCGGTCGCCTTCTATTGCACATTTCGATTGGTCGAACGTCACTTATAATGTCTATGATTTATGAAAAAAATATGGTTGAAATATTATTCCTGGCAATGGTCGCTGTTATGTACACGTATGCGGAAAACCGCCTCTTCTAAAAACACAATTTAAATGTATTGAAACCCTGCATTGGACGTGGCTTGGAGGGACATTCAGGACATTGCTGGAACTTATCATTTGCCTCCAACGAAATCTCCTTGGATCCTTGTTGTCGAGCACCGTTGACATTTTTATGACCAACTGTGAATGGTACTGAGTAGATGAGGTTTCCGTTGACCTGAAGTAACCGGTTGCCTGCTCCACACAGAACGCTCATTTAGCACTTTTCTTCAAGCAAAATAAAATCATAACATCAAATAAAATCCATTTTAATTTCGAATGTAAGTACTGTTCACCTTAAAAAAATTGCAAGGTAAAAATTAAATTCCGTTTCCTGGTACTTTTTGTCACTCCTGTCGCTGACTCAATTCGGGACATTTTCGTGCAATTGATTATTGCTTTTCTTTCTTTATGCGTTGTATTTCGAAAAATTTACCTACAAATGCTTAATGCCAACCATAACTTACAAAGACGAATAAAACCCGAATAAGTAAATCTTGCCAATTTTTAATAAAATTGAAGCTTATAAGTCTCGTCCGTGGCTATGGTGTCAGCGTGATCGCTCGTCACCAAGTCATCCCGGATTCAATTCCCAAGTGGGGCAAGATTAAATTTGTAGCTTTTCATTCCCATGTCTCAGTTTAAATAGATGTGGTGTATGCAAAGTTCACCCTCTGCGGCTAACAACCGCCCTCTGCGACTAACAACCGCAGTCGTAATACTCGGATACAGCAATCTGGAAACTATCTAGACGCTGTTCCTTCGATCTCGGTAAAATTCCCACAAAAATTGAACCTTACTGGCACTCGTCATTCGTGGTCTTTAGCTGGCCGAAACGAAATACATACATTGAAACTTATAAGATGTTCTTTACAATATGAAAAATTTCACGGAATCACTGTGGTGAACTAGTAAAAAAAATTATTTTCCTAGTTTCTCACGTCATCAGTCCAATACTAAGTCACGTTGTGAAATAATTTTGGTGAAGATATAATACAGATTGCCGGTTCCAAGTCTTATAACTGCGGTAGTAAGTTGCAGAGTCACTTTTCCATCGTTTTAGCTACATTGAAGTGAAACGCAACAAATTTTCTGACCCCGCCGGGAATCGAACCCGGGCTTTCTGTGTAGAACGTGAGCACCTTGAGCTACCGAGACTATATATTATAATGAAAAATTTATGGTCAAAATAGCAGTTACATATATTTAAACTTACGATTTTCAAGTGATTTCGAGAAATTTCAGGGAAATGGTGAAATAATCATTTTTTTTCCTCTCCATATCTCCGTAACCGTTGATCGCAGTACAAAAATGTATACAACTATTTTTATTGAAAGTTTTATTGAATGTACATTAATTTTAATATACCGCATTTTAGCTAGGCCTCATTGTTTTCGAGCTATTGGCGAAAAGCTGTTGAAAAGGGTAATTTCACCTCTTTTCCAACCCTGAAACCCAACGTTCTATTTGGTGTAACTTTTTTTGCACTAAGTAAGAGGAAGGTATAGAACAATTTGGCGTAGGTTAGAACTTTTCTCTTTCAATGTTTGGATTTAAGCTAAATAGTACTATACGATAAGCGAAATACGGTAAATCGAGTGTGGACGGTACACGCAAATATTTGCCTTATTTGAGTCCTTTGATGGCCGACTAAAAACCGACGAGAATACGGGTGTACGCGTATTACAGTAGAGCAAATACGTCGAATAAAGACAAATAGCTCATCTACGCTTGGCCGTGTAGGCAAATACACAAATACGCAACTCCAAGTGAAGTGCCGGCATTAAGGGTTGCCCGTTGTTAAAAATAATATTGTTTGCTTTGTTGCGGACAAACTGATAATGAAAAACGTATTTAGTTTACTCTAAAATAGAATGAGAGAGTTTGCCAAATTCAAGCCAGCATACTCTTTCACTTTATTTCTGGAGATGGACGTATGAGGCATGAGATGTCGAAATAATTATTGGCCTTCTTGATAATGCGCTGCGAGATGTTCATTTTGACTTTGCCGCCATTGGGAAATGACCCAAGTTTCTTTCTCATTCTAGTGAAGTTTCTTTTTAACGTTTGAAGTAAGCTGGCACATTTGTTCTGTAACACCGATTATTTTAGAATATTTTACATATTCTAATTTGTTGTAAGACGCAATAATTTTGGATTTTGTATTTAAATTGATGTATGTGTAATTTCCGGCTAAATGCCTGTGGAGGACGAGGTTAGAAGAAAGATGTGAGTTCATACTTATTTATCTCATTGGTGTAGAGGCTTACTGAAATATTTAAAAATACTTATTTGCATTAACTGACTGTGTTATGTAAGAGTACCACGGAGACCATAGTATCGAATTTTTGTTGTATTTTGTTCATTTTCTTTATGCTTAACACAATGTTTACTAGGGCCCGAAACCGGCGAGATAGCAACGCCAAAAGCGATTCAGAATCTGACGCTTCGGATAAAGAAAACAAGAAAGAAAGAGGTCGTGAGAAAAAGAAAAGAAGCGTATCATCGTCTAGCGGGAGTGGCAGTAGCAGTAGGAGGTAGTTTTGGAATCTAATATTTTATCCAAATGAAACAACTTATTTGTATATGATGGCGTCCATTGTTTTATTGAATTTTTTGTATACCTACTGGGTTGCAAATAGGAGGATGTTCGACGAAAACTTAATTTTCATTTTTCTGTTAGCTCTTCAGATAGCAGTTCACGTTCATCCAGTGGGTCAAGTGGATCAAGTGGTTCAAGTGGATCCAGTGGATCGAGTGCATCTCATAGCTCGAGTTCTTCTTCCTCGAGCTCTGGTAGTAGTAGTTCAAGCTCCACGGCACATGCTAGACCCAAAAGAAAGTAAGTATTTGTGAAGGAAATTCTTTGATATTAATATTTGTAAGTTTATGAAGGAGATGGTTTGAACAATTTGTTGTAGATTGCCATTCCTTTAATTATCTTTGTTGAAATTGTTTTCACAGAAGAGGAAATGATCCGACATTGCTAGTTATAAGTTTAAGAGTACTCTGGAACATCTCCATCTTGCGAGATATTTTTCCTTTCTCAAAGCCATCTTAACACATGACTTTGGATAACTGCAAGTCCCAAAACAACACCCTCTATATTGAACTTTTTGACCCATATTGTAATATTTGTACCACTGATGATATTGATCATTCCTTCAATCTATATGTTGTGTTGGAATCAGTAATTCGTGTACTCTTAAACACATGTGCAAAGGTGGCATAAGCATGTATATTTAGTGACACATACTAAATATTTTAAGAATAATAAAAATAATTGGTATGTTACATTTGACACTAGGCCTGGGACAGAGAGTCGCAGCAGGAGTCGAAGTGCTGAGCAGAAGAAAGTCAGAGAGAAAGAGGAGAAGAAGAAGAAACCTGAGAAACCTAAACCCAAACCTCGATCTAGGTGTGTAATTATTTGATTCTGTTATTCTGTTTAAGGCACAGTATGTTGGTCAGTTTTATAAGCCATGATTGGATATAGTTAATTTGTTCCTGTGCAGGAAAAGAAAATTGTGATGTGTAAAATACAGCTTGTCAGTGTTAAATTTATCGCAGTTGAATTAGATTCTCTAAACTTTCACTCAGCCCTTAACATTGCAAACAAATGTTTTGAAATTTTCATTTTAATGTAGTATTTTATGCATGAAAATTTATGCTGTATTTCTCCATAAAACAACCTTGAAAAGTTGATATTTATTTTTCATACTGGGTTAATTTTATTAATACCATTCTGCAGATTCCAATTGTCAAAATTGTTCAAACCCTAAAGTAATAATGAAAGTAAATATTTTTATTTACTTTTTATTAAGTTTTTTGCACATAAGTATTTAGCATACTACATCTATGAGTAAAATTACTTAGAAGGGGACATTTTCTTACGGGGATTGAACTTAAAAATTATTTTCAACATACAGACTTTCCTAGCTTTGTATTATGGCAAGTGTTAGGGCATTCTATGAATTCTGTTATTCCAGCTAGTGTTTTCCCACTCGATGACACAAGTGTTTTCCATTAAGTGCACAGTAAATTACACTCTGATGTCAATGAAACACTCATAAAGTGTCCCTAGATCTGAAGGGGTTTTTCTTGAAAAATGTCCCTGTAACTTTAAAAACTTTTTTAAATGAAGTTGATGTATTGTTTTGAGTAGTTATTTGTTGAATGGTGATGATTTTATAGTTTATATATACACTAATAAAATTAGTTGAAATTAGCATTTCCTTCTTATCTCTCTTAAACTAATTTTGTGCAACCAGTGTGAAACAGAATGATAAAAGTATAGATTGCTAATGCGGTACAGGTCTCCCCAGTTATCAACTGGATCAATGGAAGCTGCATTACCATGTATAGTATTTTTTACTTGCACTTTCCTTCGTGATACAATTGTTCAAAATAGCATTGCTTTTATTTTTCATTATTTTGATTTTTGAGTTACATAATGAGGTACGATCTATTTTTATCAAATACCAACCATGCATGGAATTAAGGATTCCAGATACTTCACATTGAAATAATCTAAATCTGCATGAAGCGAGTTTTATTTTTATCTGATCATTTATTTTCCTTACTGAATTCTTTGTTTTTCATTTTTGACCAAAAATTCAGCAAGTCATGTATAGAAATTCCAGTGTTTAGAAATACTTTTATCTTAAATTAAGTTTTACTTTACTCATTATTAGCTATACGTGTCATAATATTGTTTGTGTGATTTTTGTGCAAGTATCATTTCATAAATTCCCACTAATATCTGTTTATATTGTATACCATTTCCCATCATCAACCACAAAACATTATGAACACTGCATACATTACTATTACATTAAATTGAAAATTTACCATGGTTGTTACCGAATGTTAACAGTTATTATTTTTGCTTTTGGAGGCCTTTACTTTTTCGATAACTCATTTAACTTCATATCCAAAAATTGTGTAAATACTAATATTAAAAATATTACAAATAATTTTCTAGTTATTAATGAGACAGTATTAGATCTCTTTTAATAGTGGCCAGAGACCTATTTGTACGTAAGGGTATAGAAAAGGTAGGAACTGGAGATACACACTGGGATCATTATTGTGGATGACAAAACATGAAAACGTTCTATTTATCCATTGATAAACAAGATATCAAAAATTATAAATGGTATTGAATTAATAATTTGAACAAACATTTACAATTTAAAACAGGTAATATCTTAATAAATTCACAATTTGTAGAAAAAATCACATTTCTTAACTAAACTTTAAAAAATTTTAAATAGTGTTCTCTGCTATTGATTAATTTGTTTGTCAAGACAGCATGTGCTGCTTAGAGTATCTCTATATCTTGTCTAAAAAGGTTACTTTTTTTAGAAACATACTTATAATTGGGTGCGAGCATGTGATTATATGCATAAAGGAAGACTAGATAAACAAAGAATGGGAAATACAAAACATAAAGAACAATATAGTGATTTTAAAATAGTGTTGCAAAAGATACATACACGTACAGCGAATATTCTCTACAGCAGACACTCAGGGTACATACTAAAAGAATTTGTCTGCTGTTAAGAAGTGCCTGCTTTTCGCAAGTTGAAGTTAAAATAGAAGAAGTGACTTCGTTGGGAAACTTATTAGTAGCAATATATTGATGAAAAATAATAAGCTAAGTTAACCTTCAAAATACACTTAGTTTTTCAGTATTCACAATGAAAACAAAAAATGGAAATTTTGTATGCTAAAAGTAATATCCTCCAAGGAAAATAGTGTCTGCTTTTCAGGAGTATCAAATACTGTAAATACAATAGAAGTGGGAAGGGGTGTCAGTTGTAGAGAAATATCTGCAGGAATTTTCATTGTATTTTGGAACTATTGTGGATAACGGAACCATGATCATTTGTGAAAAGTAATGGGTACATTCATATATTCAGTTAGAGGGTTAACATATTGGTAATTATCAATTGTTTAATACAATATTTCAAATTTTTTACAGGTTGATATCGTCTAATCTACATCTGATATCTTCCTTGTTGATGCTCATGCTTAATGAATTCTTAGTTCCCACATATAGCTTTCACAAAAACTCTTGAAATTCTGTTCATTCCCCAGTTAACAAATATTAAAGTAGAGTACAGACTCTTTCAAACATTTCATGCTATTTTACAAAGTTTAACAATGATCTGTCGATTGATTGATTTGTCAATCACAAACATTCACATCAATATATCTGATATTAAGTTAAAGTTTGCATTCATTTTTTAGCATTGTGTTTAAATGTAATTCTTTGGAAATATTCTATTTATTCGTGTAATATCTTTTTTCATATCATTTTCTATTTCATTTACTGAGGTCATGCTTATTTTACTAAATTGTTATTGTTTTTGGTCAATGTATTTTATTCTTATTATTTCCAGGACACCATCTCCACGAAGAAAACGCAAGGAACGTTCACCGACTCCTCGCCCGACTAAAATACACATTGGTCGCCTTACACGTAATGTGACTCGTGAACATGTGATAGAAATATTTCAGACATACGGGACAGTAAAGCAGGTTGAATTTCCCCTTGACAGATTACATCCAAATATTGGGAGAGGTTTTGCATACATAGAGTTTGAGACTCCAAACGAAGCGGAAAATGCCATGAAACACATGGATGGAGGTATGTTACCTAGAGTATTGTGACGTTAAATCCTGTTGAAGAAGTTAATGTTCTATTGTTTTTCTCACTTATACATGAAGAATTGAAACGACATTTTAGATTAAATTCTTTCTTTATTTGATAAATTGAGTTCCAGCTGTATTTATTGATTAACACATTGAGGTTGTCGCCAAGTGCATTTACAGTGCATTTCCTTCACCCTCACATTTACACTGCCTGGTATATTGCTGTGCACATGTTACCCATCATATATTCACTTTCTGATGCAGATTTTCTGGGCGCTACTGCTCAGGAGGTATATATATTTCATATGTGACCACCATGTGGCATAACTGTTCATAAAATGAATATTGCAAAGCAAATGGTAAGTTTGAGGGCAATAGTTGACTCATTAGTATTGGTGAGAAGAGTGACTGAATTTTAAAAAAATAAACAGCCTGAACATGAATAATGATTAGTATTTGAATGAGAGTGACGTCTCCCAACAAAACTGTGATTCAAAGAGAAAAGCAGAATGCATTATTTTGACTATTATTAGTTGTATAGTTTTCCAAACTGTGTATGTTAAAAATTTTATTCTTACAAAAAATCGACTGTTAAATTTGTTTATCTCTGTAAATGTGTTGTATAAAAACTTCATTATACATCAGTATAAAACCCAACTTTGGTTCTTAAGAATAACTGGGTTACTTTCACAACTGATTCTAACCAAACTTGGAAGAAATATTATGACTAGTCATTAAAATTGCATGACGTTGGGGACCATATTGTACTTGGGATGGTTTCTTGAATGAGCATTTAATTTTTGTCTTGAAAAATTTAATCTGAGAATCAAAACCAATTTTCTTGTGTAGATTGGAAAAGAAATTGTTTGTCATTTACATATATTGTAACTTCAACAAGAAGTTACAAAATATTAATAAGTGTGTAAGTATTGCTGGAACACATTAAAACAAATAACACAAACTGACATTTTAACAAATGATGCATGCCAGCTAATGACTTAATCTATGTTAAATCTGTTTTGTGGGGACTTGCAGGTCAAATAGATGGACAAGAAATCACAGCTGCTCCAGTGTTGTTACCTAAACCTCGACCAGCTCCTCCTCGTCGCAGTCCCCCACCACCAGTGCGTCGACCTCCTCCTCGCTGGGCGAGATCTCCTCCTAGGTAAGAGAAAATCAGTACCATGAAGTTCAAAGTACAAATATTTTGAATTGAGTTGTTTTGAAACTGCTGATGAAGGTTTCGGTCTGGTGTTTCAACAATGTATGCTATCTCCCATGGAATGATTCCTAGGTGATTCTGATGTAAAAATATCTTTGCTTTTAAAACATTTTGAACCCCCAGGGGACTTACATCTCGTAAGTACGTGTTTGGTGAACACGGGGCCCCGAGCTGAGTCTGGCATTACTTCCTCTTGTGCAAGGCTCCTTCCTTTCTCTTTCCTGACCTTCCTTGGTCACCTCTTGTTCTTTTCGATCCCAACTATTAGGACTAGGGTATCTTACATTTTCCTCATTTTTTGTCCTCAATGTTTTGATGTATGTTTTGATATATTGTAATTCAGGAGGGTGTTTAGTGGGTATGATTGAGTCATTTGGCGAGTCCCACACGCAGGGAGAGTCATGTTGGCTCTCCCTAGTGTGTAACTGCATTTTCCCTACCTGTACAGTGTCTCTAATTACCTCTATATCGATGAGCCGTAAAGCCCCATGAAAAAGAAAAGAAAAAAAAGAAACATTGCATTCAAATCAGTGCATGTTATTTGTATTGTGCTAATGGCCAATACAAAAACAAAATTTCTTGTAGGTAACAGTTTTTACCTTCCAAGTACACTGATTCATTTTTATCCTCCTATATTTTTATATTTATTGATGGCTACAAAAATGAGCAGTTGGTTCAACGTTGACTTCCTTATTAGATGATATTTTTCCTATAGTAAATGATACTTAGGAAACCTATTAGATTTGGGGTTGCATTGCCTGTCCATTTTGGGAAAGCTTCATTTTCTACTTCGTTCATACATTTGTAATGAACAACAGAACAGTCCAGTAGGTGGCATCCTTTTCCCATGCAGTCCTCCTAGCCCTTTCTCTGTCCTGCCAGTCTTCAACAAATAGAAATATACCTTATTGCTACTAATATTTGTCACTGGGAGAAAAGTCCCATATTGGTCACTACAAGGCTCATATTGGTCACTAGCTCATTCAGTAAAATATTGACCAAGAAAATGTTCTAAAACCTTGTTACCCAATTGAATAACTGAGGTCTGATTAAAAATTCCATGCTCCTCCTCGCAACAAAATCACACTATATACTTTTTTGAAACAGTTTCCTGAATATGACTCATTTCAAGGAATCTTAATAACCTAAATCCTTTATACACAGTTCATATATCAGAATATAATTTCTATAACTTTAATTTAATGGGTTGATGTGTTTTCTTAGCAGGGTAAAAAGATTTTTTTTAAATTTCATACTTCATAATTATCTTCTTGCTTTGAGTTTGACAAAGATTTTTAAATTAATTTAACTTTTGACTTGATTTAATCACATCCTGCAAAATACTGTACCTCAATTTTGTACGCAATAAATTTTTAAATCTGGAAAGTCTTAATTTATACAGCCAACTCTAACCAGCATGACTGAGCAACATTTCTCCCTGCTAAACAAACTCGCAGCAGAAGTACAACCCTTTTATCACAGTTCCAATCTTCATCAAACACTACTGAATTTTATTATTCCAAAGATATATTTGAGAGTCAAATATTGAGGGAGGAGAGGGGATCAGACACTGTTTTTGTGATTATAGGGTGCCGGAGTCCCTCCTATCCTCATGAAGTTGACACTAGTGGTGTGTAAAGAATGAAGCATATTAAAGCACTTCTGTTTTAAATAGTAGTAGGTACTGACTGGTTGTTTATTTATGTTATTGCTAGTGTATACTCTGCTTGAGACCCAAGTATATCAGGAATGTGATGCTGAGATATGCCAACTGCAAGTTTACTTGCAAATTGCAAGTTTACTGCCATAGATTTTCATATCTAACGTGCCCAAAACAATTTCACATTTATAATAAAATTGGTGTTTTGTTTGGCAGGAATGTTCCAGCGCCCAGGTACCGTCGTCGAATGTCGCCACCCCCTCGCCGTCGCTCACCCCCCAGGCGGCGTCCTCGTTCGCGATCCCGGTCTCGCAGTCCTGCACGACGACGTCGCTACAGCCGCTCCAGCTCCAGCAGTTCTCGCTAGCAGGAGCTGGGCCCACGAGGGTCTCAAGCAAAGCTATAGTAGCAGAGGTCTTTTGTGTTGAAAACTGTTTTATTTTCACAAATCTGTTTGCAGAATATTCGAAGAGATTGAAGTATACAGTGATTTATTTTCTGTATGATAGAAAGTCACCCTATTTCCTTGAATTGGATATTCTTCACTTTTATATGTACTTCCTTAAATTGAAAATGCTGATTATTGTAATCCAATATTTCCCAAGTCTTTTGTGAGGAGAATGTTTTATTCTATTGGAATATTTAATCAATTATGAAGATATGGTAGAGATTGGAGAATCGTGAATTTCCAATTATTTGACGTATGTATAATTGGCGTATTGTCATGAAGTTTATCAGTGTTGTATTGTTCTCAATTTTCTGTTTGATATTTAATGTTTCCCTTCAGAATTTCTCTTAACATCATGACCATATCAGTGGAATGTGTAAATTTTAAAATTAGCTCATATTCTTGCAGAATTATTTAGTAATGTTAGTTTTTTTTTCTGTTTTCTCCTTTCACTATACTTATTTCGCCTCATTTAATCTGTATTTTATTTAAAAGACAAAGTTACATGATGGATTTGTTTGGCTTGCCTGTATATTTTAAAGGTAGGCTTGATGAAGCTACAGTGAAAGAATTTTGTCTATACATTGCACTTTACCACGTTGGGAAAGGAGAATTTAACAAGTGCCGAGTTGGCATACTTTCTATCAGTTGAGATGGAAAGTGCTCATGGAATTCAAGAAAATCTTTAAACTATTGCATAGCTTGTTTCTCCTCTCAAAGTAAATATGCAGCAGTTTCGAGAAATTCCATGCATTTATAACTTGATTTATATTGTAGGTGTTGATGAGAATTAAATGTGATTTTGTGCTGCATAAGAATTTTTCTTTGAATAAATGTACTACCATGTTTATGTGAAAAAAGTATGTCACCTGTAAAAGTACTTTCAGAACTTGTTAGTCTTGAATTTATTGAAAATAAATTGTGAGAACAAATATTTTCCTATCTCTGGAATTGTGTTTTTATTAAGTGTTATAGGAAGAGACTCTTGCATTTTGTAACTGTATGAATTATACTGTCTGTAAATAAAGCTACTCATAGTATTGGACAGAGTTCAAGTAATATGAAATTTCCTTTAACTTCCTCAGAGCTCTAATTTTCAGGGTTTCTGTAATGGATATTTCATTTGGTTACATCTTGATAGCACTTTCAACAATGAAGTATTGGACTCGTGACATAACACTAAAACTTTTGAGCGAGGTTGTTGTTCTTGTACATATTTCTTTCGTGTACCCTACACGTGAAGAAGATATATGACAACTTTCAGTCAGGTGAAAACTGTGATGAGCCGAGAATCGAACCCGGGACTCCTGCTTTGATTGCAGGGGTGTTAACCACCACACCACCCATTCGCCGTCCACAACTATACACCATTTTCACTCGGACCTAAACCCCGGAAGACCTGAGACACATCCCCATACATGCTGTGCACTTTATTACTGTTTCGTCAGCCACACACTCCATTTACTTTTTAACTTTTACTATAATTCATTGTAGTGACTACTGTGAACTCACAAAGTAAGTTATGTAGCAATAGTCTGTTATTAGGAGAAACATTNTTTTTTTTTTTTTTTTTTTTTTTTTTGAACAAATGTATTGAGAGCTTATTGGTTTGTGTTGAAGGAAATTGCAAACATCAAGGAGGAAAGAACTTTTGCAGCTGTCTTCATAGCATATATCTGTCTTTTTTTTATTGGGGTTTTAAGGCTCTGACATCGAGGTCATTAGAGCCCTATGTATCTGTCTTGTTCATACAGTAGGGGATGGGGCGTTCCATTTCTTCACTTCCATGGGCTGATACCTCAAGAACACCTCTGCAAACCAAACATTCTGACCAATAACTTTAGCAGAACTTCTCTCTGAAACTATTCAATTTATAAATAACTTGTAATGTTTCAGGGTAAGAAAATAATTTTACTGAACAAAGTATGCATAAAATTTATAGATCACTAGATTTATAGATAAATAGTTAAAGATAACGAAAATTCAGAACCGCATTAAAATTGAAAATTTTGTTTTATAAGAATGAATCACTGCAGGATGATATGGTGTGAGTGAATGAGTTTAAAAAATTAGCAAAACATATTGTTACATTAAGGAGATTTTATTTCTGAATTATTTCTATACATTTCTTCACATGCTGCTTAAAGTGAAATTATAAGATACAATGATTTGCCAAATTACAAGGTATGCTTCCTTATGAACTTTAGTGATCCCATGAGACAAGATCTCTCATGAAATTTACTGATATCGATTAGTTTCTTCCATGAATTCATATGGAATAGGAAATATTTTTAATACTCTTAGTTCTGTATAAAATACAAAATGATTATATCCTATATGAGGAGTCAATGTTTTGCATCAATCTGAGATTAATAAGGAGTTTCTCAACTATAGATCAATAATGGGCAAAACATGTAAGTTAATTTTTTTCTACTATTTCACAATTAAATGGGGAGAGGAACTTGTTATTAGAGGGCGTGAGATCCATATACTTAATAAATATGTTAATACAATGTTTAAGATGTTAATTAACATCAATATTAGGTTTTAATTGGATTACATTTATTTCATCTAAAGTGAAAATCTATATTTTTCTCTGGCCGCTTTATTTTATTTAGTCTTGTTTTTTTCATTTCCTGTATCGCGGGTCGCCTTCTGCACCATTGCTTACTAGTCGAGGTACAAATTATTTGCATGTTAAGATTACAATGCGCCATTACAACTGATTTCAAGAGTGACATGACGGATAAAGACGCATGGCAAGCTGAGTATACTACGACACGGATAAGCTTTAAAACGAGAAAGCAAACTCAAACTTCTTTGGTCGTTATCGAGATGTCAACGGTAAGAGCATTTGAAAAGGCCGCCATGAGATGGTTCGTTTCGGATGCGTGTGGTGCGCCAAGAAACAAGCAAATTGCGACGTAATAAATTGCGAAGGAGCAAGTATGAGATTTTTTGCATCCAAGTTACGGAATGCCTGAGAGATTCAACGCTCGTGCAACCAGAAAAATTGCTTGGATAACCAGCAAATTCAGTTTTTCAAAAAAGTTATTAGGATGAGTAATTTACCCATTTCATATTATTCTTAGTGAAATGATACGAATTAAAAGAGAAGATACCATAGTGTTTCTAAGGTCTCTCATCTATGAAACAGAAAGGTACTATTTTGTCCCAATTCGTTGACGATACTTTATAATTTAATTGTTGTCTGTATCTCTTATGTCGTAAATGTTACTTTGATACTTAAGTTTTCTTGGGGTTGATTACGAAACAGCTGTCTAGACAGGTCGACAAAGGGAGTGGGAAAATAATTTGTTTTGCATCACAGATGACTACCAGATCCCCCTCTCTCATGTTAACGCTTTGTCACGAGTTTCAGCGCTCCTGCAACCGACTGTCCCAACTACTCAGTTCAACAAGCCCGCCTTACCCAGTTACTTCAAACCAGCTTCAAACTTCTGACACTCCCTATCCGGTTTCCATAGCCTGTTTTGCATTATGTACTATTCATGGTACATACATAAGAATATGTAGTATGATTGAACGTAATATTGTTCAGCAAATCTCTTTTGTATTCATTAAGAAAATTTTCATAATATAACTTTTAAAAACTTGGAAAATTCCTATATCCAATGTAATAAGCAGGTAACATTTCCCCATATTCCACTCTTATTTCTCCAAGGGAGAGGAGTATTAGTATCTTGTTCTGTAAAATTAAATTATTTGATGCAATATTTTCTATGGTGCTCAATGTTGACACTCTTTTCCCTAAATCACCATTAAAATATATTGTTTTTTATGGTTTGTTTTTCTTACATATCCATCTGCTTGATTAATGTTGAATAAAAAAAACAGCCACTATATATTCAACTGTTTAGTATTTAGTGTAATTATTGAAATAGTGAAATATACGGTATCTGATTAAAAGTGAGTTGTTTTATTCAACATTGTCTATTTTTTGTTTGTATTCGTGATTTTAAATGTATTTTTTATTATTTTTATTTTATTTTATTTTATTTGTGCCTAATATTGGTTGTGGAAGGTTTAAGTATTTTGTGATACTGGTCCATATTCTTCTTATTACCTTAACTCCTGTCTTTTGATAATGAACTTCACTTATAACTAACAAAAGGGAATCATTATGACTATTCCTATTATTGCTTGTAATAATTCATGATTTCATTACAAACTTTTGATTATAAAATCAAGTTAACATAATTTGATTGCCCTATCATAACATCCACTTTGCTTCATTTCATGATGTTCAATTATCTAGTTCAAATGTTTTAGGTAATTAAAAGCGATTAAGAAATTGATTGGGCAGTTTTATTTTTACTGAAGTAGATCATATTTCAAAACATTTATAAAACTATCCTCTTATTTATAAAAAGAAAGCCAAAATTTTCTTTCTACCATTCATTATAAATTCAAAAATAGGATGGTAGAAATTGTTTTTATGGAAGTGAATCGGTTTCCAATTGTTCCCTGATAAATGATTTGGTACTGATACCTTCCTCAACTTCAACAACTTTTATGTTTTTTGGGTTACTGATCACAAACATCAGTGTCCCGGGGCCATACCCCTAAAAATGCCAGGAAGCACCCCTGCTTGGGGGTGTATTTCAGTAATAACAGAAGAAACATTTTGTTTCGGAAAACCTCTACTCTTCTATGTTTTTTGAGTCACTGATCACAAAAATCGGGGTACCGGGACTCCAAAAGGGGGGATACATCCCTATAATGCAAAAAACACCCCTTGTTTGGGGGTATTTCATGAAAATCATAGAAATTTCACTGAAAAGTATTTTTTTCCTCCTCGCATTTGCATGAATGGGAAATGTATAATTAAGAATAATTATTTTATTCTCTAATAATTGTTTTCCAGGGGTGACCCACCCAAGAGTGGACGTAAAATAAAGATGTCATAGAAGAAATTTTTTCCACTTACTGCCCTGAATTTGTATGAATAAGGATGGCAGAATAACAAAAAATTATTTTCACTCCTTTATTGACTAAAACTATTCCCAAGCTTGCTGAAAATTGGAAAGGTATTAAGAGAAATTAACACTTTATATTGCTTAAAATATTTTTAATCAATAAATATAATCAGTGTACAGAATAACAGTAATTGGTATTTTATAAAACTATTAACATTTTTGTCTGATATTACTAAGAAACAATTATTATTCTAATCTTGGTCTCTTATCGTAGGTAGGATCACTCTCTTCATTATCGCTAAAATTCATTCGCTCATCCTCATCCACTTCGAAATTAATTCCTGATTCATTAAAATCACTCATATTCCATTCATTCACATCTGCCTCAAATTGTATATCCAAATCCTGTCCGAATTCCCCAACTTCATCAACGAATTCTTGAATAGCTAAGGTGTTGTCTCTATTCTGACAGTCTCTGTCTGTACATCCTTTGCAGAATGAGCTGCAACGAAGTCCTAATTTTCTGCATGAGCATAATGTTTTCTTGCATCCTGATTTACAGCTACAAATGAACATTTTATAAATTTATCAGGTAATAAGGGTTTTGAAGTTAAAATTGGGACTAGTCTATTACTGGTTAATTGCCAACCTCATTCATTTGGGTTTAATTTATTCAAACACCAGTCCGGACATTGGAGGTATACGCGCAATGCATGTTCTCGAAGTGCTAGATCCGTTGGTGGAATATACCGATCTGTTGGTGGGTCTACCGATATTGATATCATGTTTTAAGTTTACATAACATTGCAATCTTATTGAATTAAAATCTTTCACCTGCACTGTTTTTCGTACATACACTTCACTTACAATATCTAAAGTAATTTTCCACAGTCTGTTTTTCCACAGACGAAACGTTTCGTCTTTTATTACTGAAATACATCCCCCATCAGGGGTGTTTTTGCATTTTTAGGGGTGTAGCACCCCTTTCTGAGTCCCGGTACCCCGATTTTCGTGATCAGCGAACCAAAAAACATAAGACAGCAGAGGTTTTCCGAAACGAAGCGTTTCTTCTGTTATTACCGAAATACACCCCCGGGTGTTTCCTGGCATTTTTAGGGGTGTGACACCCCTTTTGGATCCCCGGGACACCAATTTTTCGTGATCGGCGACCCAAAATACATATAATAACAAGGAATTTTATCAACGAGACGTTTCGATAGTCGAGGCCCGTGTTATAATCTCAAAACACCCCTAAAAGGGTGTGTGTGTTTTTTTTTTTTAATTTTGGGGCGTGTTCCAACCATTTTAGGAACCTGGGACCCTGATTATCGTGACCAGCGTAAAACGTAAAGTAAAAGTGGTCTCATGTGTCGGGGCGTTCCGAGGGTCATACCCCGCGTTTTCAATGGACTAGAGGTCTGGGTAGGATGAGCAGATAAAATTAATTCTGTTGCAGAAGCTAGTCATTGCGCTCTCGAGCACTATCGCTCATCGCTACCGGGCTCTGACATGCTGATTATTTGTAGATCTGATTATTTATTTCCCTCAACTTCGTCCTTCAGACTACCTTTGCTTTCTCAGTCTAGTTTTATGGGATCAGGATTTATCCGCATTTTTCTTTATTATTTTTAGTCACTTCATTTTTTTGAAGCCTTTAGTCGAGGAATACATTCTTTCTTGATAAACTTTTTCCATTTTCGAAGTCTTTCATAGATAAACTTTGTAAGTCTTGATGAACGTCTTCTGTATAACATTTCCTGCATTCTCAAACAACTGTGAAGTCTATTAATTCAAACTCATCTAACCTGTTTCTTTCATGAAACATTTTCTACGTACAGTTAGAATATCAAGGAATATATATATATCTTAATTCTGATACAGCAACAAAAACGGAGCGCATACATTGGCTTACGCAATATCCCTACCAACGGAGTCCTTAGCTGTTTCTGCTACATTTACCTGATGCGGAGCCGTTACTGATGCAGCTAATACTGATTTGAGATTCTGTAATATATCGGAAGGCGGCTTGCTATTTACCGTACAAATAAAAGACAATAAATAGTGTAATTTTGAATTCTGCACAAAATTGTAAGGGAAATGATGCCAAACATCAACTATTTTTAAACAATTGCTTTTCTTTTTTCGTATAAGGATATGATTATACTGCTGTTGTCAACATCAAGAATTCTAATGGTGTTCTTTGATATAATTTTTCTTAATATTTTATGGAGAACTTTTTTTCTTTTATTTGCACGGTAAAGAAATAATTCGCCATAAGAATTATCTAGTAGATGAATCATACCCGCCGCCAAGGGTAAGGATGTGGTGTGAGTAGAAGGGTGATGTGTCAGAGGGCATCTTTGGATCAAGACGACTCGGAACGAAGAACTGGTGACGGAGTGAGGGGAGGTAGTCAGCCACCTTCAGTTGTAGTCTATAGTCCATAACTACCAAGCAGTTCCGAACTTCAGTTTTCTAAAGGAGAAATAGATATTTGTTTGCAATTGTACTTTTCTTGTAGAGGCGAAAGCTATGCAAGTAGGCAGGCAATGTTTCAAGAAAGCATGTTTATGTTCAGTAGCTTAAAACATTGTAGTATTTTTGGGTAGCGGATCGGAATTTTTGTAGCGAACATAATGTCGTCTTAAAGATTAGAAGTTTGATATTATAGCGTGTAACAAATCGTTTAATTTGAGCTAAAGTAAATTATCTTGTTGATTTATTAAATTTTCTCAAAAGAATCATTATCCTTGGAGGGATAATCAACAATGTTTTACCCCTGTATTTACGCCATTGTTAATGCCATTTAATAAGTATAATAAGTATTTTAATTCTGTGTAGCATGAAGATAATAAAGAATTTTAGCGATTCCTAATTTTTGTACTGTCTGAAAACAGAAAAATAAAATACGATATAGTAAGAGCGATGCCTTAAAAAAACAGCAAACCCTGAACCATAGATGGGGAACCTTTTCTCTTTGGAAGGTTACACAAGAGCTAACTTTTTCCACGAAGGCCATGTTCTAAAAATAATTATGTTTTCTGAGAAAATTATAAAATAATAATTTAATACTAATTTAGATGATACATTGAATTATCTATTCCAATAACAATTGAAATTGATTCGCAATTGAATTATCATCAATAAGCGGAATCGTCATGTAGCCCAAAATATTTTACTCATGTTTAACAATTAAAAAATTATTAAAAAAGAGCCGCAAAAGGTGGCACGTTTCACTCCAAGAAGCCGCTTGCGGTCATAAGGTCGTTAGTTCCCTACCCCTGCCATGTACGATAGTAATTTTCAAACGTAAACCTTGTATACCCTGACGGAACTAATAGTATACAGGGAGAGAGGACAGAAAACTGAATGGTGCAGATCCTGAGGAATATAATCCACATAGTACAGTTAAAAGTTAATGAATACTTTATATGTTTCAAAGCTATATTTGAAATTTGATTGTCAAGTCGTTGCAGTTCCATACAACGCTTTGAAGCCATCATTGAAATAGTGTATTTGCTGTATATAAATAGTGTATCTTATTACTGAAGATAAATGACGTTTTTTATACGGGTGTTGTATGTGAATTGACATAATACAGCCACTCTGCCAAAAACTAAAAAAGATTGTTAAACACTACCCTACCCTTATTTTGCCCAGAGCCGACATTGCACATCGATCTACCATTTATTGTCTTCACACTGCTTACCTACAACTTGGATTTTTTTGTTAATTTGCATTAATGTTTATATTGAGGAATAATACTAACTTACACATTTCAATAGTTGAAATCATGTATAAAATTTAATAAATAGTCGAAATTATTGAAGACTAATAAAATTATTCACATCTGCGCTCATCCCTCCCCTAATCATAATGTTAACATTTTGCGGTTAAGCTGGGTCGTAGCCAGGATTTTGCTGAAGGGTCCTGAGGTATAAAATAATCTCTAACAAAGGTTCGTATTTTATTTTTATTCAAAATATTAATAGAAACTAAGAACCTACTCAATCAATGATACACGTATTAAATCATCAATTCTTTTTTATACGATGTATTTTTCTGTATAAATTTTAAGGAAGGGGGGATCCAGACGCCCTTGGCCACACACCCTTTGACTACGTCCTTGGGTTGAGGAGTCGAACCCCTTCCTTGCCATATCATTGTATTAGATACTACAAACATTTGGATAGTGGATTCTATTTCATAGGTCAAATAAGAAATTTGACTACATACATGTTTGAGATTCTCCTAGTGGAAGGAAATCATTTAGAGACCATTCAATTTGATTAACTTATTACTGAAAACTTTTGAACCACGTAAATTCCCGTTTGGATAATTTTGAAAAAAAAAATGTTTTCTCTTATTGACATCGTCAATGGGGAGCAAAAACATTTCATAACATAGTCCCTATTACACTTCCTACAAATTTATTTATTGATTGATTTATCAAATATCTAATCCATAAGTTTCCTTGCACTCCAAGTATTTGTCTCATAAATTAATATTTTAATGGGTGTCTAAATTATTCCAAAATCATAGGCATAAAACTGAAGCGAACGCGCAATTTCTCACCAGTCCAGAACTGAGGTACGTAACGTCCACCGCTGCGTCGATGTTTCAGGACAAACGGAGAGGGGGGAAAACATCCTCGGAGGCACTACCCCTCCCTCTGCGCCTCGAGCTGACCGGACGTTTTG
This sequence comes from Laupala kohalensis, assembly GCA_002313205.1. NCBI lineage: Eukaryota > Metazoa > Arthropoda > Insecta > Orthoptera > Trigonidiidae > Laupala > Laupala kohalensis. Next base: position 43,725 of record NNCF01131194.1, on the reverse strand, counting down.
CCCAGTCACGGCCACCTCCCGCCGCATCCTGCCGCCGGCCGTCGCATATGACACAGTAGCGCTAGCAGCGAGTCCTTGCTTCGCGTAGTTGTTCTCTTTCAGTCCGCAATCGCCAGCGTTGGCATACGTAGTGTTTGCGCAGCATCGGACCGGCCGTCGGGCGTCCTACACCACATCGCAGGCGCGGCGGGGCTAGACGACGTGTGTGCTTCCGACGAAGAGGAGCTTTGACCGGTAAGATATTTCGATGGTGCAGGACTCAGCGAGACTTGCTTGGAAGTGTTTGGAAGCCCTTGTGTCGGGTGTCTTTTGAGACGACACGTGATGCGGGCGGCAGCAGCGACGACGCCGGCGGGACGGCGCGCGTTTGGCGCCTGCGCTGTGAACGCTGTGGAGAGCGAATTGCTTCGCTTCTACCAATACATCGAAACCGTAATTCTTCACGTGTCAACTCTTTTGTATAATGTTTGCAAATTTTATTTAATATTTATTTTCCTTAGATTAAAAGTTTCTCATTTAAAATTGATAACTGGATGACATTACGCAAAGTTTACTTACGTAGTGCGACGTAGATTGCAATCTTTGAGTAATGGAACGAATAATGACCCATGTAAAATAACACTTCCTCTCGAAAACCTGCTCCGTCACTATGAACACGCAACATTTACTTCTTGACGTTATACACCTGAGCGGCGTTCATCTATTCACGCCTCTGACGAAGCTATTGTTAGCATCCGAGTGTGAATAAATAAATAAATCAACATTTCGTAATTCTCCTTATTTATTTGAATTTATTTTTTATTTCTTCCGTGATACTGCACAAAAATCTTATTCGACTGCATAATTTGTTTTTTTTAATAAATTGTGAATTCTTTTTATTTTTAGTTTACTTATATCTTATGTTGTTTTCAGTTTTTTAGATCCTCGATACTGACGGACCGGATAAGAACTGTATTGTGGTACTGTTTTCTGTGTTTATTTTTGTTAAATATTTGCGAGCGATAATAGTATACATTTCATTTTGTTTACCTTTGATTCTATCACCAATAGAATAAACTTGAGAAAAAAGTGTGCTTTTTATTAAGTTTGACGCATCGATTAATTAATCTTATTTGTTTACTTTGGACCACTATTGGCAAGTTTCGTATCTAGCGGTAACTGGTGTATTAGTGCGGAGAGTGAGCCTACGCCAAGCGACCGGCTACTGTTGAGTATCTGAGGTCTGGAGTCTCGACGCCCGCCCCAGACAACGTTGAAACCTGCATTCTCAACCTCTTCTCTTTTCTTTCCTTTCCTTTTCTTTTTGACTGGGAGTCGTCGGGGTGCGCTGGCCATCCATGAGCAGCTACCAGCTGCTTCGTCGTCTCCTCTCATTGTCAGCTGATGTTGCTGTTCGGCAACGGCGCTCCTTGTGGTAGGGGGCGCTGTGTCCTCAACAGGTGTCGGATTCACTACATACTCCGTTAGGTCCTGGTACACGATTGGAGGTCCATCAACGTTCGTTGAGAAATATGCAGCGTTTTTATTTCGATTAATTTCGTTCATTTATCTAGCTCCTTAAGTTCGTACGTGTCGCTTAGTATCATTGGAGATTGAACATTGATCTTTGCATTTATCGGTCATTGATGTCATGGCTCTTTAACGATCTTATAAAATGCGAATACGCACCGATGTGGAATGGATGAAACTGCCGATGATGTTTTGAGTTGTGGACATGAATACCCTGATAATACCGCACTAAATTACACCCGTAAATATAATAATATCGTATACTTCTGCTCCTTTGTATTGACACAAGTTACTGCGTTTATCGTTTTTCTACACAAGTTACAGCGACAAAACTCTTGCTTGGTATGTATTTAATCAAGTTTTGTGTGAAATGTGTGTAGTGATCACAAAGCAAATTAATTTTCCTAGTTTGTCAAAATTTCGTATAGATTAGTTGGTAGTTTAAAAGAAAAAAAATACTCTTTGCCTTTTATTAATACGAAAAAGAAATGATTAATGCATATAGAATGCATGTTGTATTAAATACCATCACTAATGAACATCTATAGTTAGGGCGGGAGTCGATGGCCACTTGCGTCTTTCCACTTATCACGTTCAATTTGAGTTTGTCTTAGATTGTCTACATTTTCATTATAAATGCAAAAATTAAAGTATGTTTGTTTGATAGTTTTTACTTCTCTTGAGAAACACATCAAAGGAAATAAATATTAGAAAGGAAGGTTTTTACAATTATTAATATATATATTTCATGTTTTGAGTTATGTCAAATAGTAATAGTTTTCATTGTGAACTGTTAGTTTTTATCACAAATGTCATCCCTATTCCATTAAAATATTGTATGTGTGTTCGAAGTGTCTCAAGCCGTAGCTAAAGTAACTTGTAAAATCTCACCCTTTCAGTAATTATTACATTTTTTTCGCAAATTCAGTTTTGTAGCATGGTATTGAAGCTTATCTACATGGGGCGATAGGAGGCAGGTGGTTGTGCATTAATTAATAGGTGGGTCGGTTAGCCGGGTTTACCAACAACTTGGCCCACGTGGAGGGGTTAGTGGGAATCGTTAGTAATAGTAAGAGTAACTGATACTATGAGTAGTAGGAAGTGGATAGGTGTTCGTTTTTCAGTAGTTCGCATATGAAAGTTACTAATTTTTTCTCTGGAGTTGAACCAGGAGTGACTCGGTGGAGAGTAAACATGCTAGCTCTGAGCCACCAGTGGGGCAATACGGGTCTGTCGAGCAGGTAGCTGGAGAACCAGGGCTCTTCCCTCTGACAACCTACAGGGGTTATTTAGTATGCGTACAAAACTAAATAAATTTGGCATAATCCTATTTCTCAAATTTACTTCGCATATTTTGGTATACAAAGACAATGTAGAGTTAAAATTTGAATATTGTAAATATTTTATTAAAAAATTGCAATAAAACTTTTTAGGATATTTTTCTATAATATGTCTTCTTACTTCGTTTTGTTGCCTTTTGGCTTTGAACATGTATGCAAAATTTCAATGAACATTTTAATGCATAAAAAGTCTTAATGTAATTGAAAAAATTATATTGACACTTTTGACATCACTTGACCCATATTTACATCTTAAAACTTTCTTTATCCTTTCAAATAAATAATTTCGGAAAGTATTTTTTTGAGTTATTCTCCCGGTAATAAGATACTATTACTTTTCTATTGGCGCAGACCTCTTCACTATTCAACCCTTAAAAGAATATATATTTATTGAGCGTTTAACGTCATTTTTGTTAAAGTTTAGCTTTTAAAAGTATTCCAAGTGTATTAAGTCCTATTGGCCAAAGTGACTCTTTGTTTAATGTTAATTTCAAAGCGCGAATCCACGGAAAATCGAACGTTTTATCTGTAAAATGTTTACACTCCTCGGAAATTGTTGATATTCTGCTCAAATACATTCTAGTTGAAAAACAATGTGGAATCTTAAAATAAGTATTGCGTCTGTTTTAGTTGGTTGTTTTTAATTTTATTTATTTAATGTGGTATCTTATTAAAATGCATTAACAAAACCGACAGCGATGGTCTAGTGGTAGAGTCTTCGTTACCACGATATCGCTGAGCGGTAAAACACGGGTTGAAACCGTGCTCGGTCGAAGAAAGGTTTTCAGCTGGGGTTTCCCTCACCTACCTGTCTGTTCGGTACCGTAAGTTCTGTCACAACTTCTCTCCTTCCCAAAATTCTCACCCATGTGAAGATTAGGTGGAAGAGCGGGCAAAATGGCCCGAACCTCGCCAAAAGTCATATAAATAAATAACAAAACTAAGGACCTGGGGGATTGATTCCATCATTGAAATACCAATGATCGCTTAGGACTAGCGCGAAGTTTTACTTTATAGCATTGAAATTTGTCGAGAACAGACTGATGTGCTCACGAATTTGAAGCTCAAAACCAAAATAACCTAAGGTTCTGCTTACAAATCTTCTACATTTGATTTTTCTTTTATTTATTTTCCTTTTAAGAGTATTAAATAATATTTTATTCAATATATAATGGTATTTTGTATTAACGTAAAAGGTGCTCGGTTTTAGGCGTATTTCAGAGGAGTCACGTTTAACATTTTGTTTGTGCGTTGTACTATCGGCACCAAATTTTGATGCTTGACAAAAATAGTTTCCTGTGTATATAACAAATTTCATAGTTTTATCTCATGATTAAGTTAGTATTACGAATTTTCTGAAAGATAATGTGTTCTGGAATGGGGCGTCGTAGAAACTGTTCTTGGTTGCGCTGTAGCAATGACCGAATTTTATGCAAAATAAATAGCTGATTTTTATACTGAAAATTTATATCGTGGCGAACGCTCCACCGAACACACAGCTTCACTGTATTACTATAAATGTCAATAAGTATACTAATAAACATAAATATTTGGGTTTACTAGTGTGGAGAGATTGCTCTTGCTACAATACATATTCCCAGTTAAAAGTATATAAGATCGTGTTGAGATGGCATAGTCTCTCACTTAACTAAAATAGATAACGATAATAGAAACTCGGTTTTTGAAGGACGCGTGGACCTTCCTTCATCGCGGCCACACCACCTTCCCCTCTACTCTATCTCATTATGCATCCATCCCCCATACATGTCTCCTATACTAGAATCCATTGCTTCACCTATTGCCTCCTCGCCAGCTGTCAGTGTTCCTCATTTCCTTGCTTCCTTCATCGTCCATGATCATCTGTTTTCATCCTATCGATTTCCTTAGTCCATCGATTTTAGTACCCCTCCTCAACAGCCCCTCAACCTCTTCACATGTGCTCCGTCTTATCGGTATCGGTACTTCGGGTTTCAATACTCGATATCCAGTACTCGATAATCAGAGATTCAAAGTACCGAGTGGGTATCGATACTTTTAACTTCGATACACAATACTTCGCACCCATCGCATTTAAATACAGAGAAGTTTTGCGCAGAGTTACATTTGAAGAAAGTAGACGAGTCACGAGTCAAGTTAGAGGAGATGGAAGTGGTACTCTTTGAAAAGTAATTACTTTCTCCAGTACTATTAATCTACTTCATAGATATGTATACCAAGTAATGATGCTATCGATACTCTATAATGATACGCTATCGATATGGCTAGAGTTGTTCGATTAGAAGTAAATACTTAGTTGTTCTGAAACTTCGGATACGATACCACTTTCGTATTGATACTTCTGATCTGTACTTCTAAATAATACTAGGTTTGTTTGGATACTATTAAGTGTATTTCCAGTACTTTCAAGTAAATACATATTCTGATAATACTAGATACAAGTAAATACGTATATAGACATAAGTACTCGATGTGAGTAGTACCAGTACTCTTACAATGCCTGGTACCAAGGGGTGCGGTACGAAATGAGTACTCGCTATCGATACCGAAGTCGATACTTCGAACCTAGTCTGCTATTCGGGTTCTGCGACTAGACTTCCAACTTCTTTACCGGGTCGCCTCTATGCAGAGTGACGTGTCCCTGGAAGGCATGATACGCGGTTATGAGATGACGCGCACTATCTGTGAATGAGCGAAGGTCGTTTTGAATTGGAGGTCGCGCCAGCTGGCGTGTGCAGGGCGCGTGTGTAGCTTCTGGGAACATATTTTCCCTGCTTGGACACAAACGAGTATAGGGAAGCGAAGCTCGCCAACAGTATTTTATTTGTTTATTATTAGTAAATAAGTGGTTATCCTCTAGTAAATTAGTATTTTATTAGTAAATTAGGTTATTGTCCTCCACATGGTCGTACGCAGTTTGTAACTGCTTTTTTGACAATAAAGTTTATTTCTTTATTTTGGTCGATAATGGCGAATCCTTTATTTTGTTATGTTTAGATTATGTATCTTTAAAGCAAGGGGTCATGTGTTATAAAAATAGCATACTTTGATTCGATTAAATTTGAAGAATGTTTATCATGATGAGTCACGAAAACTTTTTAAAATATTGAAATAATTTAGGAAAATGCATTTACAATGTTGAAAACTCTCTTATGCTTGAGTTAATATTTTAATCACATACATTTCAACTATCTTCCAATACTTTATTAAAATTTTGTTTTAAAAACAATTCTAAGAAGTGAACATTTCAATACTTAAAACGAAAGCATGTAATCTTTCTTTTTTCGGTTTTTGAAAAATAGATGGAAAAATAACTATTCTGAGATTGGGTCGGGTAAATAATTTTTTTTTTACAAAACCAGACAAAAAACATACCGTATTGGTTTTAGAAATTGTATTTGCGAATGCCATACAAAAGCTAACGTTTAAGTATATTACAGTAGACTTTTTTCAGCAATGTTAGCAAAAATTCTCTACCTCGGCATGGCACCCATTCTCATATCGATTAAAAAACAATCAATGACGTTCCGTAATGTTTATCAATGATTGTTACAAAAGTCTCTGATGAAACGTTCCAGTCCCCGTTCTTTAAATCAAACTTCTCAATCATCGTGACATAGTAGTATTTCGTATTGGCATAGAATCGGTCAGTGAATAAAACACTTGTAATTCACACACATCTTTGCTGTTCTAGTGGCACAAATCTTATTCGCTAATCCTGAACTCGTTTGGTTGATAGCAAAAATAAAGATCTCCATAAGATACACAAGTTGCGAGTTCCGTTCGTATGTATAGCATTAAAATTTGATGAGTAAGTAAAATATATTTATAAACTTTATAAGCTGATGCATTATAAATATTAAAGGTTTGTCCGCTAATTCGTGACATAAAAGTTGTGTGTATGCAGTTTCTCGAAAAATTAGTGCCTCTTAAATGGAAAAGTTTCAGGATATTTCATCTTGTTTAATGTTAGTCTTTTAGCAGGCGTAAGTCGTAGTGAATTATTGTACTTTTTTTCGTACGATAAAATGTAATAAAAATGCAATTATATTTATTTACTTTTGTTTATGAAAACTTTATTTCATTATATTTAAAAACATTATGTACAAGTTGTCAAGACCGCATCCAGTATTTATTTTCGAGTGTGTACTTGTGCTTCCGGGGGTTGGTCGGGATATAGGATCCCCCGCTACCTCGGGCAAGCGGGAGCGCGGGTACTCGCCCGCGGAAGATTATAGGATACTTAATCTCAGGAAACTTTTCACACGAGCCTTTTTGAAGTATGTGAAATGAGCTTCTTTCAAATTTGTAATGTTGAAAGAAAAAAAGTCATGATATCTATCAGCATTATCAGTTTGTTAATCCATTGGTATAATATTTTCATTCCATTTCTACAGTCACTCGAATATCTTGATCTCGGAGTCGGTCATTGTTTGTCTAAACTTACGTCAATTTTGTACTTCATGCCTAAGACTTATCATAAATTAATCAAGTGGGGTACCTTCGACCCAAATCAAATATACAAATCTTGTGTAAGTATAAGCAACCATAGGTAGCCTTATATTATATTGTTGCATTTTCGATGTACTTGTAAAGGAATATCACAATCGGGAGGAAGAGACACCCCTGCAGCGTCCGTGTCGTTTGCGCTGTCACTAGTCGCCCATCATTTCTACGGTCCCGTCTTCTATTAAGATACATTTCTTACAGAATTGTGATGTAACCAAAGATGTTTCACTACTCTTCTGATCAGAAAAATAAGTATTTACTTCTTTCAATTCTTAATTATTAACTGTATTTAAACTAACATACTAGCAATTTTTATTTTCGTCTCGCAGAATTTGTCTTAAAATGATACTTACGGATGGGGTTTGAGTTTCTTTAGCTTCTGTGTTTCTTGAATAATGAGATAAATTTTTCTATCACTTTTGTTGTGTGTATGTAAGAGAGACCATGCACTGACTCGGAAGACGCGTAGCTGAAAAGAAAGTTCTTGGTGAAGCTTGTTAGAGTAGTGCAGTGTACTTTTTTAAAATTATTATTTATTTCTTGTCACGTTTACATCTTTCGACATTACACAAAATTTCTTTCTTAACGTGTCCACGTGTTCTGTGGCGTGAGTATTTACTATCTTGTCGTCTTTATATTTCACACCCTTTCAATCCGTGCTTCATTTCTCATATCCCACACTCTTTGAAATGTATATGTCGTGTTTCTGTTTTTGTATTAAACTACTTCCCATTTCCAGTACGAAGTCTTCTGTCTTCATGTGAGCTATATATTGAGGTATCTGCTCCGAAAACCGGTCAAATCCAAAATATGTGTTCTCTCGTCTCCTTCCCCTCCACACACGCACATTCATCACTATCAGCGAGGGAAAATCTCTTGAGATACGTTTTAGTGTACTGGAGTTTATCTATTTTGTGTAAGACTCAAATCCCTTAATTCAAAAAATTGAATTTTATATTCTTTGTCCAGTGTATCTTTTAAGGGCCAGTCGAGTCCCCTTGTGTGAAAAATGTTTGACTGATAGGGTTCATTCTCTGTGCACGGTTTCTTATCGGTATCAAAGCTTCTCTTTAAATACGGAAGATTTGCTTTAGGAAGAGTCATCATTACTGGTTATTTTGTGTCTTTTGTACCAGATCTAAAGGTGTTGCCGGTGACGGGACTCAGTCTTGTATCTTATCGTGAGTTACAAGACCAAACGTTCATGAGACTGAGCTACACAAGAAGGTAGATAACAAAATTATTTTCCAAGGTCTGAATTCGCATTCTTCAGGGGCATCTTGGAGGTGATAAAGTCTTGTAGTTCCAATTGGGGAATACACCATACTATCTAGTTATACTATTACAGTGAAACTTCTCTAGACGGACATTTCTTCATCTTCCTACAGTGGACTCTTTTTCTCTCCCCGTCAATTTATTCTACACTAGCTGATTACCCATCGTTGCCTGGGACTTTTCTTTTACTCAGAAGAAATGTCTATATTGTGAGATTAAATACTTTTATTTACTGGCTTGTAAAAACTCGCACAGCATTCTAATTTTTCATAATTCATAATAACACAAATTTAATATGCAAATTGACTGTATACACTAAACCATCCTGCGGGAGCCGCGCCAGTCGAATTTTCGCTTCCGAGGCATGACGTGGCTGCATCATTTCATTAAAATTCTTGTAAAATCTAAGTTATTTTTCGAAATTTATGATTTAAAGGCTGTTTTTAATCTTTGTTAATTGCACAAAAAAAAACAATCCATTAAATTAGATGATAATTGATTTTCTCAGTCTTAAATTACTCTCTTAAGTTGAAGTATTTTAACACTTCATATAAATTTTTAATAACGTTTTATCGATAATTTATGTTAATTTTTGTAGATATGCTGCCGCGAACTTTTTTGTACAACTCTTTGAGGCAAACAATATTTCCATTCATAGTTGTCACCTATCTCTAATCGTTTATGCAGCGTAAGCGATTATACCTCTTTTTCCGATTTCATGGACATTTATGGTCAAAATAATTTTTTATCTTTCTTTACACGCATCCTTAAAATAAAAGTTAGCCTGTATTCATCCTGAACATCTTAACTATATCCTTGCCAATTTTCATCACGATCGGTTCAGTGGCTTAGCCGTGATTAAATAGCAAACAGACAGACACACGCTTCGCGTTCCTCGTGTAGATGTTAGTACGGATTGACCTTAACTTCCCGATATTTCTCAATAGCAGACACATTTTGAAGGTCCTATGAGTATTAGAGAAGTTTCACGTAAATGAGGGCTTTTTCCACCGATTGATGATTGCTGTATGCCACCAATAAGAGTAGCTGTATATTGAATTCCAGCAAAATCGTTTCTGGATGATACTCTTTAATTTTTGCCTGTAAAAAGACTTACCGATGAAAGTGTTTTCTTTTAGAGCATTTTTAAATTTACTTTAAATAAGATTGTCATTGCCCAAAATTAATATTGTTTATCGTATAATATTACAAGATAGCATGATAATTACATGATAATTTATGATACAATCATTTATCGATTTCCGTGGTGTATATTTGTAGACGATTTTGTTATCACCTGACGACGAATCAAACGAAGAGGCGAAACGTGTATATTTAAAAGGAAAATAATTATCTTAATCGCCCCTGAAAAGGTTGTGAATTATTATTTTATTTATGTTATGTATAATGGGCGATGATGTAGAATGTTGAAAACAGTGAATTGCGAGTTGCATCATGAACTTAAAATAACAAAATTTCCACGGCTTGAGTAGAACCATGGATCTCGTTGTTACCTTCAGTGTTACCTGGTAGGTAATGAATTAACTTGTACAAGCACGATTGTTAAATATAATTAATATGGTGTAAGGTGTTCGGAGATATAAATAAAGCACGTTCGTAAGGATTTAATTTTGAAGCCATACAATAAAATACCACCAAATAATTTTTCACTTTTTAACGGCATTTATTATTTCTGTTCTATGCAATATCGTTTTCCAGTTTTGAGATAATTTCTATTTTTTATTCGCGATTTCAAAGGCAACATAACCTTCATATCTCCGTCGTTTAACTTATTTATTTTACGATGAAGCTGTGAAAATGTAGAGAAGTGAAGATTCATATCGAAAAGTAGAAACATTCGTTTCGTAAATTGATGTTTCGTTTGATTGGTTTTAACCTACCATGGCGTCGTCTGAATGTAAATATTAAGGAAATTTTTATTCTTCCCTCGACCGGCAACTTCAAGCACCAACTGTTTGGAACCTGATCATCTCTCTCATGGCTTGTCACATTGGACCCTTCTAGAATTTCTTTTAGTATTACTATGGGGACACACAGAAGGGGTGGGCATATTTGACAATTGCTATCGGGATTGGGAATAATAAATTTGTTATTAGAAAGAAAATGGAAATTTTTTGTCGCTTAAAGAAAATTAATTAGATTTTTTTTTCAGAACTTCGTCGACCCAAAGTCTCTTGGGGGAGCATAACATTTTAGTTAATGACCTGAAAAGTAGCATATCTCTTCCTCAAGGAAAGATCCGTGTCAATCTTACTCATTATGAATCTTCACCTCATTCGTGGATAGTACGTATTGATTATTAGACTTATCAACATCATTTGAAACAGAGTTTATTTTTATCATTTGTTTCTACTATCTAGGTACATTTAAGAAGATAAGATAACCACTCACCACTTCGTGTTAATATTATCGGTTTTCGTCAAAAATTGAATGAGATCGAGCTAATTCAGTTGACATTGATAGCTATCAGTATTTTTCACGATTTTTTCGTATTAATACTAAGAAATCAATTGCGGTAACTTCGACAAAAATATATTTTACATTTGAAATATTTTGAGCATATGTGCAAAGATTGGCACTCATACGCTTCATTTTAGTTCCGTTTGGTTTGGTAATCTATTTAAAAATAACAATCTTATGAAGATAGACAAAACTTGTGATATAACTTATTGTCCTTTTAAATTGTTGTAAATCAACTATTAAACTGTGAAGGCTAGCTGACTGGTTAATCAACAACCGTCAATGATTTGTGTTACGCGTATACTTCAAAAATTAGCGATTAAAGTTTTTCAAAGAGTTAAAAGAAGTTTATCATCTTGCTTATTTCATGATTCGAATAATTTCCATTTTTGACTCAGCATTGTTTTTCCTACTGCACTTCAATACGTACTAATGGAAGGTTTTCTCACAGTGCTTCAATATGCACAAATTAAAGTTCGGAAATTTTTTTAAGGGATATTTCCCTTTCAAAAAGTAAAATTAAAATGTTTCTTATTAAAAATCTTTTTATACATTCTAATCTAATAATTCACGTCACGTTGTAAATTGATTCGTTCTATTTTTTTCTCAGTCTTACTGAGTCCAATTTATCCTCGGTATCAAGTGAAGCTTCCCAGTGCAGTGCAAAAAAAAAACAACAACTTATTTTCGACCTTTTAGGTTGTGCACATTTTAATCGCGTTTGAAGAAAAAATATGAATTTAAGTTATTCAAGGGTGTATCTGCGAACCTTGTTCATGAGATGCAGGAACTGTAAAGCAAATAGAACAGCTGAGAAAGGATTGATGACAATTCCTCTCCTAGGGAACATTATGTCTTTGTTTTAGATTAGTGTTTTGTTATTTACAAAAATGTATTATTGCGATACACTTTTTAATCATTCTCAGACTCTTCTATTTTCTCTCTTCACTGTTGATGTAAGTTTCTTTCTTACTAAGTTAAACCTATTTAGTTAATGTTGGGAAGATGAGTGATACTGATCGATTGAATACCTTTACTCAGGTCTTTGTTAGTATAATTGTGACAACGTTAATAGTGTGAATATTTATGTTATTTTTGCATAGAAATCTCTTAGATTGCGGTGAACCTCACCGCCAGGTAAAAGATTAATCTTGTTACGTCGAATGAAAATGGGAGACGGGACCGGGATTCGAACNAGCTGTCTCTTATACACATCTAGATGTGTATAAGAGACAGCCCGTCTACCATTCTCATTCAACAAGTTGAATGAGAATGGTAGACGGGCCCGAGAGGCGAACGGGATGGCGCAGGAGCGCGTAAAGCTCAAATCCCGGGTTCGAATCCCGGTCCCGTCTCCCATTTTCATTCGACGTAACAAGATTAAGTTATTTTTGCAGAAACCAAATAGCTAACAGATAAAATTCTTGTTCAAGTACACAATAAATATTATCATTTTATGATGTAATTTAATCTCCTTAAAATTCCTTTTTCAAGAAAACATTCATCGTACAATATTGTTACCTACTACGTAAGAGCGTTGTACACTAAAATGAGTTTTACTAAGAGAGACGACTAAATAGCAACTATACTCTGTATGGTAAACCTTAAGATTGTTTTCTGTGGTCGTACGCAATTTTACCTTCTTTTTGGCAGTAATCGAGTAATTAATTTCTTTAAACTAGTCTATTTTATTTAAAATTTTATTAAAACATTGTTGTGTACTTAAAGTTTGTGATTTTTCCATCCTATTTTTAGAATTGAGATTTGCTATTTTGATTCGACATTAGCTATGTATGTAGGCAAAAAAAAAAACACTCAAGTTAGTTGTTCAATTTCTCTCTATATGAAATAGCTTTTTTAGTCTTCTCGGTTCGTTTACCAAATATCGACTTTCTTACTCTAGCATTTAAAAATTTTCACAAAACTACTGATAACATTCTTTCTCGCGAGATTGAATGTTAAACTCCAGGATTTGATTTTGAGAGGGACCCATAAGGAAAAACAACAGGGTTCCCTCCACCAGCATTTAAAAAAATTAACATCTTGAAAATGAAATTTAAGACATTCCTATAAATAAATGCATCGACTTAAATTCAATTTTTCATAAATATATCCTAAATATTACGTTTTTGAAATAATTTGTGTTTCAACTAAATTTTTACTTTTGGCATTCCTGCTGTCGAACCTATTCACTGCTTCAGATTTACTCTATAATTTCAATGATAATTCACATTATATCGAAAACGTTTCGGCGTTCCATCTAAAACCATAACACGAAGAAATTATACTAATTTAGTGGTATAACTGAAGACAGAAGTTGTAATATTGAAACATAATGTTGGATAGAAATGTAATATTGAAACATAATATTGAAACATATCGCAGCTAACTTTTTATCTTATCTAGGAATTTTTGCTGAATTTTTTGAATCCGCCTCTGCCTTAGGGCCCTTGATCGGAATTGATGGGATGGTCCCTTGCTTGCTTCCGGAGAGTAAATTAGTTTTTTCCCCCTCCACGTGGTCATACGCAGTTTGTACTGTTTTTTGACAATAAATTTATTTATTTATTATTAGATATAAAAAATGAAGTTCTTGACCATATGCGCGGGCACGAAGAATGATTCCACGTAAACACCAGAAAATTTTATTTGTCAATGAAAAACGTTTGGAGTCAAGAGTCGAAATGTCGTAATCATTATTTTTTCCCGATCATTCGTGAATCAATGATATCCGATCAACAATATTATTATTAAATCAACCGATCATTCAATGTTAAACAGTTTATAAGAACACAAATAAAACATTTCTATCATTAGTTTATTGTACTAGTAAACTTCCATTCACAAATTATTCCAATTACAAATTATTCATTTTCTTTTTTTTATGATTTACGCTTTTTCAATTATCTTTCTACTGTACAATTTATCTAGGTAATTTTCTATTAGACAAGTGACTTGGAATAGCTAGAAAAAGTGTAATATTGCAGCCCTATGCTTATATTCCCGTGTAGGAGTGGAAAACTATGAAAGCAAAATCTTTCCTATGAAGTATTATTTTTACACAGATTTTATTAGTTTTTGTTGCTTTCAATAGGTATACTAAAGTTTTTCCGAAGTAAAAGTTACTTCCTTTTATTTTTACTATTTTAATCTCTTGCTCCAGGGGAAGCGGGCACGTGCCCCCTGTGCCTCCCCCCTCCCCTTGGTTCCTCGACTGGTTACTCTCATACTCATCGATTAATTTCACAAAAGCCCGGAAAGGTTCTCGGGAACAGCATATAAATATCGACATTAATTGTAAAACGCAAAAATATAATATCTGAAAATATTTCGTCATTGGACAATTATCGTCTCTTCTGAAGTTAATATAATCTCGCTAGGGACAAATTCAAATTCTTCTTTCAATATCTGTTTTCTACGTTTTTGAAATTTTTGTGAATACGAATAAACATAGTTTTTTTTTCTACGACTGGCCGTATAGAACCTGTAAGAGTGCCGTACTGTACCCATGACTGTTCTCGTTCGTGCTTTCTTTAAGTTACGGAATGCCTTCGCCATTAATACCGGTGATAATATATTCACCGGTAATAATTGGTGCGGAATCAATAGAGATAAGTAAGTTTTCGTGTTCTGTTGTAACAAATGTATTGTTAAATACATTCACATTTGTAGAGTCTTGTGCCAAGATCTTGTTATTATCTTAGTTTGGTCGTAAGCTTCTTTGTTACGTTTCTCCGTCAATTTAAAATTTAATACCTTACCTAATTTCATCTATCCATTCTATACATAAGGAGATCAACAAATACATACCCTCTTATTACATGTGAGACATGTTAAACTTAAAAAATCTGGGCCCAATTTATAAATATTTTGGTTTACTCGAATTATCAGAAACAAATTGTATGAAAGTTTATGCAATTAACTAATGTGCTGTCCATGCACCTGTAGAGTGGCCCCTCGGTGGCTCAGGTGGTAGCATCATCACCAAGTCATCCCGGTTCAATTCTCGGTGGGGTTAGAAAAAATTGTGGCTTTTCACATTAATGTTCGAGTTCAAATAGCTGGGAATTCTTAAAAAGCAAACCCTCCTTCCTCTATCCACCTCGTCCTAGTATCAATAACCTGTAGAGAACTTGTGTTGTAACTTTGTCTACTTAAAAGGTAGTATAAAACATGCTATGATATTAGACGATAACATTGCCAAAAATTAATCAGATTTTCGACCATTTTCAATGACAATAATTAGTTGTTGTTTTCTGGTTTTGGTCTTGAAGAAATAAACACTCAATTTACAACATGCGAACGGAAGACAAGCAAGATTCAACTAGGTGAGTGTTTGTCACACTGTCTTATTTGTAAATTAAGAGTTTTAAATCGTAAAATGTATGTTGAAAAACCTAGAATATTGTTGTAGCCCTGATAAGGACCAAAATGAAGAAGGCCGAAACGTTGGCATGTTGTAAATAGGAGTTTTTATTTCTTCAAGACCAAAACGCAAAAGAAGAAAACTTTACTTATTATTGCCAGAAATATATTTGAGAGGGTTTTCCGAAATCCAACTGGAACGTAATTTTATATTGTAGAGATTATCAGTAGTGTTCGAATTAAGGAAAATGGAGTGGGTGGGGGACTTTTGAACCTTATCATTTCATATTTGAATACAGTACTTTAAAGAATTGGCCAGAAAATATATTCAGGGGGATTAATACATTCCCTTGGTTTTTGTAATTTCATATCTTATTCTGATATACTATTCATCTATAATAAACTTGTCTTAATTTATTTAACATATAATGAAGATTTCTAGAGTACCTTATAATGATGTACATGTATTCCACGACACATTGTTGTCTCATTAGTTGAAATTAACGCTTAATCTGGACAATTATTAGTGACAATCACGAAAGGTGGAATTATTTTTTCCCTGGTTGGGAATAAACGTAAGATGGAGTTGGGAAATTCTCCCCCTCCCACCTTTAAATCGAACACTGACAATTATTCATCAACAGAGTATTCGTGCATCAGTCCGTGGACGGATGCATATGAGGATATTCGGCAATTGAGTGGTACTGACACCGCAGAATTGTCGTAAGGATGACTGGGTGGGGTGGTGTTTACCTCGTATGTCCTTGTGGTCGCTTGATTGGGTGACTCTGCGTCGGTAGCGCTTACAGCAGACTCATAGGAAGAGACCCCCACCCCCCACAGTATCCCCTCCTTCCACACGGGCCACATTGCGTCACTCGAGACGAGACCTTGTGCAGATGTCAGTGGCTGCAGGTCCAAATCATGGTTGATCATCAGGGGTGGGCAAAAGTTCCGAATTTTCAGGAGTCAGGAGCCCGCACGTTTGAAATTCATGTGTTCTGGGGTGCAGGGCTTCTCGTTCTTAAAGAATTTTGTTAAAGTCCCTAGAAAATGGTACTTACTATTGTTAATAAAGTTTAGAGTACGCTACTGTCGAACTTCCCTACAACTGCCNTCTTAAAGAATTTTGTTAAAGTCCCTAGAAAATGGTACTTACTATTGTTAATAAAGTTTAGAGTACGCTACTGTCGAACTTCCCTACAACTGCCTTTGTTGTCTGAATCCGAACTACCCTAAAAGCCTCAGACCATTAATTTATGATTGGCCAAGTTAGGAATGTAAATAAGCACAATGTAATCATGAACTCCAGTTGTACATTGTTTTATTCCAGACATTTTTGTCTTAATATTAAATTCTGCACACATGCCAAATAAATTCATCAAAATACCTGCAAATTATCAAATACAAATATCATATTATGCTAAAGTTAAAAGTACTTGTTAATTGTGGAGCTTTAGCAACATTATCAAAGAATGATTAATTGAAAGTCGTTCAATGAGCAACATAGAAACGACTTTCAATTTATGATTCTAAAGTTAAAAGATTTTGAAAAACACTATTTTATTCTACAATTATGTAAACAATCTTATATGTACTTATCTTACGACATATATTTTTCGAAAACTTCGAAGAGACTTGGTCGAAACTTTCAGATTAACGTTCGCGAATTAAAATAACTCTCAGACTATAACAACGCTTAGCCTCGAACACTTGTCTTCTTTCGCTATCTTTTCCGGCCTAAAAGATGTTTGATATTAGTATCCACCTTTCAGAGCCCGCTTCTGTAATGTAGATTTGTATATACTACGTCTAATTACTAGTAATCTTTCTTGTGAAAGTTGAAACCGTTATGAAGGTACGCAGAATATAATAATGTATAATTGCAACTGATTTGTAAGTTGGTGGGACTGGTGTCAATTGTGCTGTACACGATATGCCCACTTGTGGCCAAAGATTAGAGATCAAGGAGATTACACCCGCTGTATGTTCAGTGTATGGACGTTGTCCTCGGAAGCTTACCCACGCGTGTTTATTTTTTTCTCAGGGCTCGAGATATTTGTTCTAAAACTTGTAACGATGTTTGTTGATGGTTGTAGAAGAGAAACTGAGTATAAAAGTCGTGTCCTTAAATATTGTGGAGCTGGAGGATTACATTATCTGATTGTAAACCAGTGTTATTTTTTACGCCATACTTGAACACTAGGGGGTCCGAGCGAATATTTCGCGGTCCAAGCTATGTATGAAGAAGGGGTTTTGTTTAAAAATAAGAATTAGGTCGTTTTAACTAGTTAAGTAGTGAATATTGTTAATTTGTTTATTTTTAAAAATTGTAATGGAAATCTGGTAATGTAAAATCATAGATAAGTGAATACTTTTGTCACTGTATTATATGAGAAAATAATGTACAAAATGTCTGGAGACATTGTATATAAGTGGTAAATGTAATTTACAAACCCTCATTGACACAACATAATAGTTGTTGTAAACAGGGGCGTACCAAGTTTGAAGTATTGTCTGAGATTTGCTTAATTTTGTGAGAAGCATTCCCGGGAAAGTCACGAGAAATTTAAGATGGTGACGATTCGTCGCTTGTCTCTCCATTTAAGTCTTCATTCATCAATTAACAATTATTTTAAAAGATGTATTGTTAGAACGTAAACTTACAAATCGATCCATGTCCAGAAACTTATCTTTGTAATGATACTTCAATTTTTACAATTTGTAAAGTATGACTCTAGAGAAGGAGATACAACTGTTATGCTTTGGGAATAATATGTAGAATTTAATACCATTATTTTGACTAATGCAATCAGTAGCATTCGAAGGGAGTTACGAATATTAGATTTTCTGAAGGGGTTTGTTGTTAATAGAAGTTAATAAGGGGTTTATTGTTAAAAGTAGTTATAATTATGGCACTATGCCCCCGGCTCACATTTAAGGAACCACTGCCTTATTCTCTTCTTGATGTGTAGGAGATTGCTGAGGTTCAAACTACTGTACGCCCCTTCCATATTAATTTCTTCATCGGTCCCTGAATGCATTCTAAATAACGATTAATGTAGGTCTTTATGATTTATGTAGAAATATATTCGTGGATATAATTGAAACATCCTATTTAGCAAATTCAGTTATTTCCAGACAATGCTAAACATAAACAAGAAAAGTATCCTTACTAGTTGGGAAACTTGAAGATATAATAAATAAATAAAGTGTTTCACTTTAGGCCTTTATTGAAAGTTCAACTTACATTCTTTCACTGAAAAGAGCAACATAAATTTTCAAATGATTTCCGAATACGTCCATCGATATTATCATTGCAAAAACAATTAATTTGTATGAAATTACGATACGTTAACAATTAGGATCGCATGTGAAAGAAGATCGCAATGTTACGAGTAAGAAATGAGAAACTGCGTTAGCTATGAATTAGTGTACGTAACAAAAACATTTTCTTAATATTATGTAATGAAATGGGGATAATTGTACCTTCTGAAGCCTTGTACCAGGATGATTAGTGTCATTGCGGGACAGTGTCGCATTTCCGAGTTATACTACTTCGTATGATGTGAGAAACGGAGACTTCGTCACATGCGCGAAATAAAATTCTCATCGCAGCAATAAAATTTCGAATAATAGTTCTGCTGGAATTAATTAACATTGTGTAAATTAAGTGAAAAATTAATGTTGTCGGCCCTTTCATTTCGATTACACGTGTATCCGCGCTTGTGGAATGTAAATCTATCAAATATTTTCACATAATTCAAGTCTTTACATTAAAATTACCATAGAAATACTGATTGTTCTTTCATCACACGATATATTGAACTATATGTAGATATATGTCCTCTATTTTATGATACGTATTTGTATTTCTGCGATGTCACTGTGTTATCTAATTGTGGTGGTGTATTCAGATTATATTAAAATATCTTAGTTAAACAAAACGAATTGGGCTGTTAAATTTCCTGTGGAAAGTGATTCAAATAAGTTAACACTATGGGGTAAACCAAGTGGTTAATAGATATTTGGCCAATATAACATTTTGGTAGAAATAAGATTAGAAAAATACATTGATGCCATTACTACAAATATTATTGCGATTCCGAAAATGTAAGTTTTATTTGTCGCTCTTGGTATTTACGGTAATCTATATAAATAAAAATTAAATGCTGTTTGTTCGTAAGCGCATCACTTGAGAAAGGCTGGACCGATTTGAATAATTTTATAAAATGTTCGTAATAGTCAGAATAAGGTTTTTAGGGAATGAAATATTGGAAAAGTTACCCGAGAAATTGGAAAATTTTGGAAAAACAAAATGGGTTTTTTATGGGATTTTTGTATGAACTCAAGACCATAACTAGCATTTCTTTGTTTTGATTGTTTACTTGAACATCGATCTTCCAATCGAAATGTAAATAAAACACCTTGAGATTCGTTGTGATTTCAAATTTAATGGAAGAAAATAAATCATTTTGGTTGACATGAAATTCTGACAATTCAATTGTGACTTAAATTTTGGAACAAAACCGCATGGTTTGAAGCCGATCACATTCCAGGCACATCACACATTTCCAGCATTTCAGTGTGTACTGCCGATAGAATTCATCTCGCATTGTAAATTTCCCATTGGCGTACTTCTGAATGTACTCATCCTGAAATTGAATATCCATGGCCACAATCGTTAATACAAACAATGATCATTCAGAAGTACGTTTTTTAAATATTTTTTACACATTTAAAATAGCTTTTCACTCATTCACAAAACGATCACAAACAAATTGTCGTTTTGTAAATGTCGGGTCAGCTAGTTGTAAAAAAAAATGTTCCGCGTCGTTTTCTTCTCTCCGCCACCGATTGTATTAGTAGGTTAGGGTATGATAATTTTAATATAGCTTGCAATTATAAACAATTGTTCCGCCACATCGGCGATGTTAGGTTTGTTACTTCTGACGATTCCATTGTAAAAAAAATCTGTTTTAGTGTGAAGGTGGATGCGATGGTGAAGGTAGCAACACTCGTGGAAGGATATACGAAGAAAAAAGATTAGGATTTTTCCATAATGTTAAATTGATCCAAATATTATAAGTAATATCTTATTAAAATAAAATTGGGAGTAACACGGAGTGCATTCTTTCCTTGAAATTGAAGGCTACGAAGGAAGTACTATACTTGAATGATGTAGTTGTCGGCGATGATGAGCGTTCGTTGGAATGATGATCGCTATTTTCATACCCGACAAATGTCTCTTGTTGTATAATTCATAACAGCAAACGGATGTACAGAGGAAAGGATGTAACAAGGAACGTTTTCGAGATATGACAAGTAGGGGAGACTGTTGTACCTTCACCATAGTGTACCTTGGATTACCTCTGTTTTCCAGTGTGTACCGCCATCTAGGGAGAATAATTGAGGTACAGTTAAGTTGTCTTATATCAGAGGCAGTATGGAGCTTTTTCCGTTGTTTCATTGTTCACGTGAGTCGAAAAAATAGTTTTTGTACAAAATTTGTAACTTATTTTGTGTTTACAGTTTGTTCTATTGTAACCGTGTGTGAAAGAGGAAAGAAGTAAATACAGCACTGTTAATTACTTATTATCTGGTGAGTTGAATTATATATTACGTTGTAAGTATGTACAAAATCTCTAAGCAGTAGAATGCTTTTTATTTGAAAGGGTACCCTCCTGTTCCTCAAACACATTGTGTACATTGGATCACTAATCCAAGGGTCATGATGATAATATTTGATATTTAATTATTCAATTTTCTATTTATTTATTTAATTTGATAATAAATCAATAAAAAGTGAACTTAAACAGTGGAACTGAAAATGAAGATATTGTTTTGCTCACAAATGATTTTGGTGATGAACATCTGCTAAAAGTATATAATGATGAACTAATTGATGCTCAGGGGGATAAATTGATTAGAGGATTTCATAACACTAACTTATTTCTTATCTACAACTTTCGTGATCCAAAGTGGAAGATGGTCTTGAACCAGGGATCACTTAACAGACTTTAAAGAATCATGTTTTAAAAAAATCAGTAAAATGATTTAAAGAATGAATAATGAAGTTAAACAGATGCCCAACGAATTAGATATTTTCAGAAATACAAAAACATACAGCATGAGCATTTATGATTTTTTTAAAATAAGTGATCCGACGTACAACAGTTTCTCCTACTATAAGAAACTAATTGAAAATTTCCGAACGCAATCCTACTTTTTCTCCCTGAACATGTCATATCACGTCAAATATTAATTCGGGCAGCATAGATTTATAACACAAAGTTGAACCCCCAAACGTTTCATGAATTTGATGTAAACTGCACTATAACTCTCGGGCCACAAAAAAGTTTCGAGGGCCGGGTCGGCTGCCTGTCTACATGAAGAGTTTTTGAAATAATAAATATTGGCAACTTGACGAGCCCTAAAGCCCCACAAAAAATATTAGCAACAAAATACGTTACGCCCTATAACGTAATGGATTGTATATAATACATTATTGCAAGATATATCACTATGTAAGATACGACGAATTCTCTTGATCTTACTTGTGAGATGTAATGAGTTAGTTTATCTCGTATAAAACAGTGAGCCAATAAACATATTTTTTCTTCATTAAACCGTGCAGCACTGGCAAACAGTTTCTATAGTACGTTGATAAATATAAATTGTTTAAAATTGTGGTCCTTTTCAAGAAAACGTACGCAGAATTCATGTAAGATAGGGAATCCCGTAACCTCTCTCACCGTGAAACGGGGTATGGTGGTGGCGGAGGCGAGGACTGCGACCTCGGTCGTATAGACAGCTGTAGACGCGCTGCACCGAATCAGATTCGAGAGTCACGCCCACGACCGTCCGAGCTGCGGCGCTGTCGTGACGTCACAGTCATATGTGGCAACACCGACCTCGGAAACAGACTCTCGAGAGGATATTCAGCTGATATGCAGGTGAAGTGAGATATTGATGAACAGAAGCGCTCCTTTAAACATGTGTAGTACCTCGTCACTCCGTGATGTAACAGCGAGCTTGATCGGTACATCGAATGTTTCCTACACTGATCGGCACATTCGCTTCTGGTCTATTTTTTCGTACCATCAAACTGGTATTCTACAATGTGACTTCTGTACGACAGTATCACAGTACTAGTGCAGTATTTGAATAATCAACCATCACATGAATCATAATTGAAAAAATGCTAAGGTATCGAACACGGCATAAAATTACACGTAACATAATACGACATGTAACCCTTGAAAATGTATAGTGATAGTTGCCCTATGCATGTGTGCATTGGGAAAGTGTGATTCATATGTCATACGTCTCTTTTCTTTCAAATGTTTAGTTTTCACTTCGTGCTATTTAAATTGCCCTCAAAGAATAATTGGATACAAAGCTGCGAATGTACCATTTTGTTTCATTCGAGAGAATTAAGTTACTCTGTAATAAGGCCTGTTTTCAGACGTGTCTAGTTCGTGAAGTGAGAAACATTTCTTCAGTACAAACTTTTAAAACAATGTTTCTGATAATTTGAAAAAACACAACTATCGTATTAATTTGATAGTTTTTTGATAGATTAAAAGGGCATATTAATCTAACTGGATTTCATAACCGTAGCAAGGCTATTACACTTATAGAATTGAGGAGTGGCACAACCTACAACTGAACGAGGTTTCGTGTCAGGTGATCATCCAGATTCCCTCTGTGATTTGTCGCATATGTCGAGAAGGCGGCTCACGAAGAACAGCCGTCTTGCGGAAAGTGGAGAAATTTTTCGAATCGCATGAAACGCGTCAACGTGCTACCCAGTTACTCGTACAGTAGTCTAGCATTTCTGTGTGTCCTCCGATCGTTATTTCCCGTGACCCTGACCTGACTTAACTTTCACGAACAAAAACAAGCCTCCAAGACCGGGAAAATAAACAAAAAATGAAAGTAAACTGTTTCAAGGATATCTGGGTTTGGCTAACCCTATGATTCAACGAAATTGCTGTGATCGAATAATTAACCATAAGCGATGCAGTGGATGTGTGTATACGATTTGTCTCACGTCACGGTTCCCAAAGAAGACGCAACAGCAAAAACTAATGAAAAGGACATGAGTGTACCGGGAGGATTTCAAACCAGGTGCTCGTTGGGAAAACTTACTTTATCGCTGGTTTTGATCTAGGGTTCGTAGCGAATGTATGTCGTTGTAGAGGAATCGAAAAGTCATATCTGCTCCGAAGAACAACGTCGTATAGGACTGTTTCTGCAGTTGCATCTATTATCTTTTCTGGAGCAGTGATGTGTTCGTAAGCTTCCACATCGCTTGCCCGAGTAACAATAAGTTGGAATCTACCAGTGGCATAAATGAGAATTGCTTCTGGGAGAGATTGATCAGTTTTGGGACTAAAAGGTATAGCTCTGAGCCATATATCGTAAATTACATATTAGAAGATATAATAGATATTTCAATTTGTTTAAAGTGATATATGATAATAGTTTATTAAATAAAAACCTAAATTTTCACTTTTCTCTTCAATGTATCTACTTGCGCAGCACTACCCTCACGAACCCGCAGAGTATTCCGTCATGTCTTTAACATTTAGTACTGCTCATCCTTTTTCTAATATGTCGGATTAATTTAATTTTCCCATGATCGTAAGAAATTAAGTAATTGAATGAAATGAGAAAGTTGAGTATTAGTCACTTATTTTATGAATAAACCAGAAGAAACTGTCCTCAGGAAATGGCATGCTTGCTCATTACCTAACCACTCCGGATTCAATTCCCGGCGGGGCCATAAATAAATTAGTAGCTTTTCACTTCAATGTCCCAGTTTCTGAACTATTGAAAAGCGAACCCTCCTTCTAACCAACTCCTCCTACTACTTCTACTAGTAACACTAACTCTTCACTATTACTAACTACTCGTACTAAACCTCCACGTGGGTCAAGTTGTCACCCAGCTAACCGGCCCACCTGCTAACAATAGCTCTACTACCCACCTCCTACATCCTCTCGCCTCATGTAGATAAGCTTCAATAACCCGCTACATTTCCCATTTACAACTACTACAACTGTACAAATGTCAAAGAAGACCACGAAACCGCACGACAAATCATGGCTCGGGAAGGAGAGAACTCGCATGTTTAATAATGGCCTTGCGAAGAACTTGGGTGAGTGCAAGAGCCGAGGTTGTGTCGGGCGATTCCTCGAGTGATAGTATCACGTTGGGCAACCTGTGGGCTTACTTGAACACGCAGTGTGAGATGCGCCGGCTGTGCGTGTGTGACGGGCGAGTTAGGGACGCTCAGGAATGCGGAAGAGATGGCTTGCCAGAGGGAGAGACCTCTGCCTTAAGGTGTCCAATGTGGTAATAGTCTCTCCACTTCGGGAATTTAGAGGACTCTACTGCTTCTCCTAAGAAATCCCTCCTGAAATAATTAAGAATATTTATTTCCACGAATCGTACAAATTATCAAACATGAAAACATCAAATAGATTTACTTCCAAAATGTACTACTTAACATTGACTTAATGCAACAAGTTTTCAACCTTACGTGCACAATATAACTCATAGCAGGATACCTCTGAGCAATACTTGCTGCTCAGACTACCTTTCATAAATTCAAATATAATCAGTTGCAGAAAGTCACTAAATTACAACAAGAAATATCGGAATAATTATATTACAAATAAACAAATCTCTTACTATTGATCACTGTTCTTGCGTGTCTTAGTAAGTAGCTGATAATATAATGTATTTAGATGGACATTTAGAAATTCTTCTTACATTGTCAACCACTCTTTGCCAAAAAGGACCGCATCATTCGGGAATCGTTCTATATAATTCCCT
Organism: Laupala kohalensis; assembly: GCA_002313205.1. Classification (NCBI taxonomy): domain Eukaryota; kingdom Metazoa; phylum Arthropoda; class Insecta; order Orthoptera; family Trigonidiidae; genus Laupala; species Laupala kohalensis. Next base: position 18,403 of record NNCF01131194.1, on the reverse strand, counting down.
GCCCAAGAATATAAAAGACATTATGAAATTGAATATCTTCAAATCCGCGGTTAAAAACTACCTCCTGCACCAGTGCTTCTACACTGTAAAAGAATTTATTGATTTTAATAAAAGTTAAATCCGTCTTGTACTTTATCACGCCATTGCTGTAGTACTTTTTAAATAACTTATAACAATTTCAAAAACTATTTTCTTGCATGATTGTGTTGTCTTATGGCTCATATTAATTTAGTTTTATGTGTACTCAACTTTGGCACGGTTGTGTACATAAATTCTGTAGCCCCATCCTGGCCCGGGTTTTTCTCCGTTTTTCCTTCGGGTAGAGGCGGATTTCTTATACAGGTTCTCTAGGCTTTGTCTAGGGGCGTGTTTATTGTAACAATAAATCGTGAATTTAGTGTTTTTTCAATTCTTATGATTTTTAAACACTATACTCAGGTTAATTATAGTTATACAAATTATAGTTCGATAATAATTTGTACATGTAAAATAAATCTTGTGTTACATTCCAAACATATTGACATTATATGTGTTATAACTCGCAGCTAACTTTTTATCTTATCTAGGAACTTATGCAAAAAAAAAATTGAATCCGCCTCTGCCTTAGGGTCCTTGACCGGAATTGATGGGATGGTCCCATGCTTGCTTCCGGAGAGTAAATTAGTTTGTCCTCCACGTGGTCATACGTAGTTTGTACTGTTTTTTGACAATAAATTTATTATTATCATAACACTTACAAAAGAAAAATATCAAAATAAAAAGTAGTAACTCATGATACTCAATACTCCAAACAACTCCTTCTTGAAAAGTTAATGGAATGTTACGAGTTTCCACTGTTTTTTGTGTTGTTAAAATAAATAATCATGTACCATATACATATATAATTTTTTTATAATGCTTATTATTGATTGTGTATCTGAATTTGTGATTATTATTTACAAACAAATGATTGTAAAACAGAATGAATAAATAAATAAATAAATGACTTTATTAGTGACGAGACTCAGACCGAGGTCTGCTCTTCCGCCTAACCACTTTAAAAATATTTACAATATCATTACAAAATTAATTTGAATGGGAGGGTATTTGCTATATCTATTACTGGGAAAACAAGATAAGGACCATCCGGGTATTGAACCTTAAGCGATTGAGGGAAACCCAGCGAAAACCCTAATCAGGATGACGGCTTAAGACTGAACATAACAAACAATTTATAAGATAATATAAGATAAAATTGATTTATTAACTAATGTAGTACGTGTTAGAAAAGAATCTCATTAGAAAAGAAAAAAGGAGTTTTGCAGAAAAAATGAATATAACATTACATAACGACTGTACCAAAATTAAGTGAAACACTACAAAAATACAAATATAAATAGTTAGGATACATTTCATTTTATACAGAATGAAATAACTCGTAGAGATTACATTGTACTGTGGATTACATCTTAAATTACATAAAAAATTAATTACGAATTACAAGACATTTTATTATACAATATCTTACATTTGGGAAGTTACAACAACGTAGAATGGGAGGGGTAGAAGTAGAAGGGGACGAGGAGAAGATACTTTTAAGAATAAAGAGATAGAAGAAAGGGTAGTTGGAAATAGATGTGTCGTTTGCAAGAGAAGGAAAATATGGTAATTGAATAAATTAATAATAATAACAATAAAAAGTAAGATATTAGGAAAATTTATTTCATACTATGGAGGATGTTGGCGCAACCAAGAGGTTAATTTCCTTTTGAATATATGGACACCATTCGAATGCCTCACGTCAGGTGGTAGTTTATTCCGTTCAAGGATTGTACTTACTGTAAATGACTTGTTGAATAAGGCCGTTCTGTGTCGTGGTACCACGAGAAGTTCATAATTTCTAGTTCTTTTTTGTTTTAAATATTGAAAGTTTATAGCAAGTTGAGTTAAATGTTTATTATTTAGAATCTTGAACAGCATGATGAAGCTATGGAGAATACGTCGTAATTTAATAGGGAATATTTCAGCTTTTAAATAATATTCTGATATGTGGTCATATTTGCGTAGATCAAATATGAAACGGAGGCATACATTTTGTGTAACTTGTAATTTGTTTTGTAGCTTTGAATTTAAATCTGAAAAGATAAAGTCACAGTAGTCGAAGTGAGGCATTGTTAGTGAATTTACCAGAAATTTTCTCGTGGAAATGGGTAATAAATTACTAAGACGCATTAGGAAAAAACTTTTTGACAAGTTTTGTTAACTTGCGTTTTCCAACTTAAATTACTATCTACATAAATACCCTGATTACGCGCTGATTTGCACCATGGAAGTGGTACAGTATTTATATTAATATTCGGCGGATCGCGTTCTGAGAACCTATTAAGTAAATCATCAGGCACTGAGATTTTGATGGGTTCAGCAATAAACCCAGAGAGGAAGCCCAAGTGTGGAGTGATGTCAAGTCCTGATTTATTTTCTGTACGATAGTGTTTAATTCCGATGTTCGTCCGCTGAGATAAATTTGGAGATCGTTTGCGTACATATGGTATTGACTATATTTTAAAGATTGTCCTATATATCATTTACATAGATGAGAAATGCTAGGGGTCCTAAAACTGTCCCTTGAGCAACACCTCTGTGGGTTTTAAGAGCATTTGATTTATATTTACCGGATTAGACGAGTTGTTCCCGGCCAGTTAAATAGTCACGGAACCGTTTTAATGTTAGATTAGCAAAACCTATATTTTTTAATTTAACTAAAAGAATTTTATGGTCTACGGAATCAAATGCTTTACTAAAGCCAAGGATTATTAATATGGTTACTTTACCGCGATCCATATTTTTTCTAATATCTTCTGTGACCGTCAGTTCCTGTGTCTTTAACAGTTCGAAAACCTAACTGATTCTCGTCTAAAATGCTATTTTTCATTAAATAACTTTCTATTTGTTTTCGAGCCAATTTCTCAAGCACTTTTGAAAGCGTTGGAAGTATACCAATCGGTCAATAATCGTTTGAAGAGGTGGGATGGTTTTTTTGTTTTTTGTTTTTTGCAATGGGTGAACGAGAGCCGTTTTCCATGCAGTTGGATAGGAACCACTACAGAGAGAAAAGTTTATTACGTCTGTAATGGCTGGTATTGCTATATGAGCACAAAGTTTTAAGAGCCTAGCATTTATGCAATCAGATCCAGATGCGTTACATTTGAGACTTTTAATTATGTTAAGTATTGTACCAGAGTTTACACAAGAGAAGTAGAAAAGATCAGTATGTTGTTTTTCAGGAACTTTTATTGATTCGAGAGTATTAGATTTTACTATATCACAAAGATCCGGAGCAGAATTCACAAAGTATTGGTCAAGATTGTTTAGTGGAATATTAACATGTGATGTGGATTGACATTTCCCGACGACACCAAGACTTCGGAGGGTTTTCCACTGAGTTTTACTATCGTGATTTGCTCCGAGAAAATGATGAAAATAACTAGTTTTAGCACTTTTAATTTTACTAGTGACTAAATTTCTTAACTTTTTATAAATATTTCTATCACTATCACACTTTGTGCGTCGGAAAATGTTATGAGCTACATTCTTTTCGTTCATTCAATTTCGTATTTCGTTAGTTATCCACGGAGCCGGGGGACGAGTTACGCGAGCCGTTTTCAATGGCAGATACTTGTTTATGTGCTGAGAACGTAAATCCGAAAATGTTTTGACTTTTCGGTTCAAAGAATTTTCATTTTACACGAGTTCTCACGGAAGCATTGTTCCTTCTATTTGAAACGCTTCTAAATCAAAATTTTTGAAGTCTCTGTAATTGATTATTTTTGGATTGTACCTAGGAGATTTAAGATTATACGAGAAGTATATAAGATCATGTTTTGATATTCCCGGAAAGGGTGTCTGTCCGTGAAGTAGTACTTTATCTATATTGGACACAATGGTATGATCAATCCACGTTTCGGCCGTGATGTGTTGCCTGGAGTGGAAGAATCTTTAGATTCAGACTAACAAACAAGTTTTTGAAATTAATAGCTGTGCATGACAGATGTTTTATTAATTTGAAGTTGAAATCTCCCATTATAATGACATATTGGTGGTGACAAACAAATTTCGATAATACATTTAATACATTTTTAATATTACTGATTTTAGGAGGAGAGTACATTACCGACAATACACACTTTTTGGTTAGCAGTTATATTTGATTTACCAGATATTCTAGTTTTTGATTTGCTTCTTTTTCGGATGAATCTAAAACTTTGTACTGAATATCGTCTCGGAGAAAAAATCCCACTCCACCGCCACCTAATTTATCGCTTCTATTTCTATCCGCACGAAGAAATTTGTATCCAGATATTGCAACCATGGACGAGTTTAAAGTCCTTTTCATCCACGTATCACTAATACACAATGCATGCAAATGACAGTTGGAAAGTATTTGTGCAACTTCCTCATGGTGAGCGACAACAGACTGAGCATTTATGTGGGAAGCCAACAAAGAGTGTCGGGAGGGATTAGTGAGGGTTACGACACTCAGGTTTAGGGCAGGTAGCGCTTGAGTTAATGGATCTGGGGAAGGTGGGCATGTTCGTGTTGTTGTCATTTAGGTGACGAAAGCACTTATTGGGAATTCTTCCAAATACCAAGTTGAATAGTTCGGCAATTAAAAATAATCAATTTATGGATTTGAGTATTTTGGAATTTAATACGTGAAATCAATAAATTTGAAAGTAGAAGTGATAATTTTAAATATTAGAAAAAATAATATTATTGAGTAAGAAGAAATATAATAATATTATGGAGAAAGTTTAAGAAATAAATAAATAAACATATTTGACTTGAATGTGGTACTGACCTGCGTCTGACTGAAGTAGCTGCAATACGACGCGNTCGCTGTGACTCATTGTGAAGACCTTGCAATATTAAGGTGGGATCAGCAGAGAACTTAGTCACATCACAGAGTATAATTATTTTCTTTATTTTTATTGTAATCCTTGTACAACACAATATTATGAATTATAAATAAAGATGGAAAAAACATGATATGATTTCTATATCAGTTAATGGTATAGTAGAAACAATATTCAGGAACTCGCTTGACTCGTTTGAAATGCATAAGAGCGTGTACCAACCCAATGCCAAGCCCAATGGTTTATGCATCACATCTCGGGAAAAGTGAAATTTCCGGTGACGTAAAGATAAAAAGGAAATAAAGAATACTACGGAAGCCTCAGTACTCCTTTTTTATACTATAGTAAAACAAATTTTGATTCACTTTACAACAATAAATTGTAAGAATATTCGTGTTATAAAAATTGCAGATAGTCGGCAGAAAGTTGTACATCTGGAATCGTCTGGAATTATAAAAAATAATTTAAGTAATAAAAAGCAACTGATTTAGTACTTCGATTACATATAATTTTTGTTTGACTAGTTATGTAGCCTGTATGTAGCTTTAGCTAGTCAACAATGGATTTGGGATCGCCTGAGTACCTTGGCCAGTGTGTTCTCAAGAAAGTTCGTTTATTTTTTTTCGATTGGATATTTATAACGTGTATATGTTTATATATACTGCAAAGGTTTGAATACTTCCCTCCTCCTGAAATTAACGAAATTTTCAAGAAATTTAACATAATCTAAAATTTTCTAATTACCTGTTTAAAATAGTAAAGATATTATCATTGTAATATTGTCTTTAATAATTATAATTTAATTATTCATTTACAACAATAAAAATACCTCTGTGAATTCTAACCACCGACAACTGGCAGGTTGCTTGCAAAGTTTGAAACAATCAAACAACCCGAAGACATTATTATAGGAAAAAAACAATCAAACAATTTGTCAGTTAGTCATTCTAGTTTTATTAATATTTAATGTAACTCACCGTAAAAAAAATAAAACTATATATGAAGACAATAAACACCTATAATCACAGAATAACAATTACAAACTGACTAACAATGAAACAACTTATCATATACAATGCAACTCATAACTTACAATCACGAAGTACACAAAGTTCATTTACATAAGTTAGAACCGACTAAAATGTCAGCATTTTCACTCAAAAATATTGTTTTAGATAAAATAAAAGCACCGTATTACACAAATGTTCTTTCTGGGTTATCATTTTTTCCCTTTGGATGTCACTAAATATGATGGAAAATAATAATTCAAGTCGCTTTTGACGGCAGGAAAACTGGATGAAATATTTTTCAACGCGATGGTCAAATTCGGGCTCACATGACAGATCAACAGTAATCACGGCTTTTCATGTGAAAGTACGTAACAATTGTTACTTTCTTGTGGTCAATTGTTTGAAATATAGGGAAATATAGGTTTGAAATATTGTGAGGAGTGTAGCTCTTCTCTGTCAGTGCGTCACCTACTAACTAATTGCAGAAAATACACTAGAATACGGAGACGAATTGGTCTGGCTGCAGAATTACCAACAATTCTCGGAACTGAAACGGATGATGTCAATAAACTATTGAATTTTATAAGTAGATCAGGACTCCTCCCACAAGTTCTCGGGAGGATTTAAATTTGCATACTTCTTTCATCCTTCCTTTCCGTAATTTTTAGTGGGTCTGGTCGAGATATTCGGCGAGTCCCACACACGGGGAAGAGTCACTACGGCTCTTCTCTATGGTGCAAAACTGCATTTTTCCCCACTTGCAAGGGCTCTAATGACATTGACGAACCCTAAAGCCCCACACAAAAAGAAATATAGGGGTGGAAAAAACGATTACTTATTTCCCAACATTCCTCAATCTTTCTGCCCACACGCTCTATTTTATATATTATTATATTATTTAATAAATTATATAATGCTAGACCGGTTTCATTGCACTTGAATACCACTTGCAAGAAACAAAGTCTTAACCTAACTCCGAACACCAACATTGCACGCGTATCAAAAGATAATAGTATTCGCGAAGGCGAAGGACAAAAGCCAAAACTATATCTTGCGAGGCAGATGACAAAAGTTACCCCCACTCCACTAACCTCTTCACAAGCTCTGGGGTTAGGGCTTTGTTGTGCGAAGTTTCCTTTTTCTTCATCTCTTGCCCACGTCCTTCTAACACCACTACTGCGTCTTCGACGCTGGCACTATCCCTCGGAGAACCAGTGAACTGCTAGAACGGTCGGCGATAGTTTTGTTACGTAAGTGTTAAAACAAGATGTTTTACTGATGTTTCTAAATGGAATATTTTAATTTCTTAAAGGCGAATACAAAGGTTAACAAATAAAGTTTAATACTTCCTTTATTTCAAAACAATCGGATGACTCAGTGATTGTCAGCTTAATGATTTAAAAAGGGCAAAAATCACGTATTCTTATATGGGAAATTGAAGTTTTTATTTTTATAATTAAAGAGTAAATAATTAACTGTTATGATAGTTTCCCAGTTAAGTAGGAATGTCATATCAATGACTTCGTAATGACTTCAACGTCTTTGCAATATTTGTCTCATTCAACTAGATTAACATCGACTTTTACTTTTCGCCTATGTAAAAGCGCTGCGCTACCAGCCCACCTCTTGAACTGTGCTCGCTTTAACTCTGCTTAACATCTGTCCACATGTTGATCGTGCTCTTCGTCGTAGGAAGTTGGGTCACTTCTAAATTTGAACAGTCTTGTTCTTCATGTATTCTTCATACGGAGGATAAATATTGGCTCCAAGAGTCTCTGAGGATTATATCCTGAATGAGATGTCGGTACGTTTCTAATTTTTAACTCAGACACGTATATTCCTTATTTCCTGCAGCATTAATATAGATCCTGGACATATATCGTGGAACATAAATGTTGTCTTAGTTGAAGTTGTCAGAATGTGAATGTCATAAATGTTGAATGTCTGAAATTAATTTTTCACAATACATACGAGGAATCAATAATTGGTGAATTAAGCGAGTAGAGTAGACGGTGTAAGATAGCTACCGGAATTTTATATATATATATATATATATATATATATATATATTTCCCCCCATTTATTTTGTTATATATTTGCTGAGTTCCCGCAACTACGAAATTTTGTAGTACAATTAGGTTACAACAAAAATAGTTATGGCTATCCCTTTTTATGCGGTGCTAGAGAAAAACCTATTCGGTTTCTGAAGCGTAACATTAACTGCATCAGATAGAATCATAATATCTCGTATTATTTAAGTATGGTTTTATTGTTAAGAGAGTGATCCGGATATTTCAAATTTTCGTGAATCTCTTTCACATTGACTGTACTGAGGCATTATATGAGGACTCGTGAAGGAATCACAGAAGTACTGGGATTAGTGTGTTTTAACTTCCGAACCAATCACTGTAAATGTACAAAAAAACAAAAACGACGGCTATGGCTTGGTGGCAGCGTATTGCTGAGAGGAATGGTGTGCTTTTGATCCCCCACTAGATCAAACAGGATGAGGTATTCAGCCGGGTATTGCTCCAGACCACCCAACATGTCTCGTTCCCAATTCCTTTGCCCAAATCGTGTGGTTAGGTAGAATAACATAAAGCCCTGAACTTTGCCACATCATAAAAATAAGACATGAAATAAATAAATCAATACGTTATCACAATCCTCTCTACAATAGTCCTACTTGTGCAGCACAAAATTCTTGAAAATATATTTTTCTGCGATGTGGTGACCTTCCGGATAGAGATTGCTTGAGCCCTCGATCACCTCACTCTATTGTCGCACTTGGGCAACCTGCTAATGAGCTGAGAGTGAGTGATAGGAGGAGGGGGACACGACATGATTTGCAGATCCTTTGTTGTTTATGTGGGGTAGGGGTATGCGTACGTGCGTTCATACTAGCACGCACCTGTTCACCTGTCCTTTCTGAGGAATAGGCGCTTCCATCGCCGTCTCGTAGTTTCGCTGTGCTCTCACTCCACCCCATAACCACATCATCGTTCGGAAGTAAATTCATCTTCTTGTAAAATGTAAGTAAGTGATAAATTTACTAAATTACTGCCACTGCTTTTTTAAAAGAGAAATGATTGTAAGCATGGTTGAATGTGGGTTTCTTGAAATTGCTTAAAATTACAAACATATTGACATTCTATTAGTATTATAACTCGCAGCTAACTTTTTATCTTATCTAGGAATTTTTGCTGAATTTTTTGAATCCGCCTCTGCCTTAGGGCCCTTGATCGGAATTGATGGGATGGTCCCTTGCTTGCTTCCGGAGAGTAAATTAGTTTTTTTTTTCCTCCACGTGGTCATACGCAGTTTGTACTGTTTTTTGACAATAAATTTATTTATTTATTTATTGAAGTACGCTGCATTTTTCCTTTGTTAATGTTTGGTGCATGTTTGGACACTCATTAGGACGATCATAGCAAATAAATGATCTAAGAACCTCAAACCTCTAATTTTAAAATAGTATAATTTATGTCCGGGCATAATTCATTATTATTTGTTTGATGATGGAATCCGAAAGGTGGTTACTTCTTACCATTGCGTAATCTGCATGATCCCCTCATCAAGAAACGGTTCTCTTATCGAACATTTTCTAAATTAAACATGAATTTTTGTCTGTGCTCTTCTTTATGACTCTGTTAGTACATTGTTGTAGTGCGGAGTAACTTAATTAATCTTCGTAAAAGAAATTGGACAAAAAGTTCTTCAAAGCAACACTTTTATTTAAATAAAGTTATTTTATAGTGGGAGCAATATTGTAAGAATCGATTAATTCTTAAATATTTATTAAAATAAGGAATACCGACCGCTGTAGTGGACGCAGGGTTTCGTATTTCCTTGTTCAAAGGACGGGTAATAAAATACGACGAAATGAAGAGTGTCTGGGTTTCTACGCGTTATTTTAGGCCAGAAGCTGAAGGGAGGTAGAAAATTGCTAACATACAATAAATGACGTCGTTATAATTCAAACTGGGAAGGAACGGAAAATCACGAGATATATTTTTGAAAGATACGAGGTCGACGTTGATGACATCTGGATACTAGCACGCAGTTACAAGACGCAGTTCGTGGGCGAGAAGGGAGGCAGAGGTTTTTTATGAGTTAAAGGATGACAAAGGGCGGCAGGCCCAGAGAATAAGTGAGAGGGCGAGCGAGACCCTTAGCTCTTAGAACTGTCAGTGGATAGGTGACGAAAAGCAGAGGCGACTGCTTGGCGAGCGTCGTAGGACCGGAGATAAAGAAGGTGCTAAAGAAGTGTGTTTGACATCAAAAAATTTCGGAAGTTGTCTAAATTTAGTATTCCGTTGTTATTAAAAAGCATCTGGTTAGAATCACTTAGGGGATCGTTGAAAAAGATGACGCCGTGGAAGTGTGGAAATTTCTTAAAAAGGAACCTGACTATTGGCCAGGGACATGCACTCGTCATTCTGAAAGTGACCAATAACAATGGATCCTCGTGGAGTAAGAATTTAATGTTATTGGACTAAAAAAGTCACACGATTTTTGGAAATGAAGTACGTGAGCAAGCCCCTGATGGACAGAGTGGGGACGAGTCAATATAACGACAAGCAGAGACGCTCCGTGATCATGACAGCATTACATATCATTCATTCAGTATTACGTCATTACGTTATTAATATTTTCGTTCTGAGATGTACTCAGAATTTTCGACCGTTAGATCTTAAAGTTTTTCGTACAAGTTGCACTTGTGTGACAACTTGAACTTATCGAAATGTTTACTAATTGTCGAAACTTCAACTTTAATAGTTTCTCCGAGATCAAGTTGAAAGTCAAATGTTTTGTTTTGTTCGATAATGAGTTGTTATACAAAGACATTCTAATCGAATCTCAACAAACTTCAATGAACTTTTACGACGAAAGAATTTTTACTACGACGGTGAAGCGCTGCTCTTCCGGGAAGGAACGAGAACAGCTGTTAACGCGACAACCACGGAGGGGCCTGGTCTCAAGCGATGAATGAGCTAACAGCTGGGACGAGGAAGGGCTCACTGCACGAGTTCACGCTACTAATGGCATTCAATCGCCAACCATTTCTTTAGACTGATCTGTTCATCAGTAACCAAGGTAATCTTGAGCTGGCTGCGACCAGTATCAAGAGCGTAAGTGGCCGCAAGAAGACATAGTGCTACGACCAAAACATATTATCGCCTTTGCTCAGAACATTTATAATTTTTGTTGTTAACCAGGGCTTAAGAAGATGAGCAATGATTCAATTCAAATCACTGTAAATAGTTGGTACTACTACCTACCAAGAGTAAAGAGAGAATTAATGTTAAGTATTATATGAGGTATGTGTGATTATGGGGGTGTATGCATGTTAGCTATAAATAAAATGTATCTGTTATTAAATAAGTCAAATTTATTTTTGAATACGTTTTCCTGCGGGGAACCTAAGTGTGTGTTATCACTTACTTAAAAATAACTCGAAACTATTTGATTAATGTACGAGCTGGCTAGGGCAACTTTACTACGGTGAGTGTTACGCATTACACCATCCCTGTATTAATTATTCCGTTTTATTACATTGTAAAGGTACTTATCTTTCGAAAGTGTGCGTAAGATTTGTTCACAGAGCCAGATTTTCTGAATTATAGATTCCATAAAAACTTGAGAACACTTCTTTCAATTTCATTGAATCCGCGTTTTAATTTTTGTATTTTGCATACGAATAGAAGTTAGTAATAATTAATCCTTCTATTTTATTTTNATTTTTATATCAATTTTAATTACTATTTATATTAATAATATTATTTATATTACTATTATTATTTATATTATTTTTTTCATGAACTTTCAGGAATAACAAATGAATTAATTGTTTTTGTTGAATTTCGGCCATTTACATCTGTATGCATTAATTTCTCGACTCGATCTTCAAATTTCTCAGTTAGTTGCTTTTTTATGCATTTATGGTCTATGCATCTAAATTGTTGTAGTCCCAGATATTTGTACAATTCATTTTCTTCCATTCCTTTAAAATTTCATTGTCATTTGTTGTATAAGGTTCTCTTTTAATGTTACCTTTGGAAATGGCCAATGTTCTGCACTTATCGGTACAAAGTCTCATTCTAATATCCTTCCTGAGTGTTTCTACTAGTGTGAATAAGTGATTAAGCTTGATTGAGGGTGATGAGTATATTTTAATATCATCCATATACATTAGGTGAATAATATTCTCTGTTATTCTGCAGCTTTTAATTGAAAACTACATCTCGTACCATTCAGGAGATTATTATNATATATATATATATATATATATATATATATATATATATAAACTGCTTCAAAATATTCTGGAACGACGTCTTAATCAGTGTATCAATGTCCCCATTGAAATATATTTGTTTAAGTGGCTAATATGCGGTAACGTAACTATCCGGAACTCATCTGTAGAGTGGCATCTTAACCTGATATTTGTTAGCTTTCGGCTCATTAGGTTTGCTCTGTGCAATAGACATCGTAAAGTGAATGAAAAGGTCTTTCTAATATTGCACTAGTCTTCCTGTACGAATAATAATTACTAAACGTTAAGTATAAGAAATGTGGCAATGCTGCCAAGCTGTTACAAATTTTCTGTGCAAAAGTTTCTTTTCTGCACATGACCGTATTTTTAAATTGTTATCAAGAGAGATGCATATATTTATTGGAAGAAAAAGTGGATGAAGAATAGTTGAACATTTTTTAAAATTTGTTTCAGTTATTATCTTGATGTCTCTTAACACTAATTTAATAACATGATATGGGGACTCTATCCCCTGTATACAACTAAGGGTCTGTGTAGTTCTGATAACGTTCATGGTCTTGAACTGTCCTTCAGATCACATTTTGAGACATTTTTTATTTCATCTTTGTGAATTGGGATGAGTGGATCGATCGGATTCCGTGGATTTTATGATCGTTGTTCGATTGTGCGTCAGTTCATGATGAACGGTGAAAACGCGCACCTTGCGAACGCCTGTCTGGAGGATCGATACCGTTTTCATTCGACTCACGGTTTTAAAATAGCACTACGACATCATGTTTCCGTGTTTCTTAAAGCATTAAGAAAGAGGAATTTCGAAATTCAGAATTGTGTATTTGTATATGACTGACTGGTACCTACATGTATAATAGTATTATCTATGCGTATTGTCCGTATATTAATTACGGTAACTGACAACGCTACCTAATGCTGCCACTTCACTAGGCGTTGCGGTATTAGTGTAGAGTATTCTCTGTATTTGATTAATATTTGAAGAGCTCACAAATATGACACATATGCCATCCTCACATGGTCCGAAAACGCAAATAACGCAATAATATCTCATATGGTCTCGTATACCAACGATGGACGGGTTGTATTTGATATAATTCAAGAAATATTTCCCAGCCCAAGAAATGTTTCATTTTCCCAGCCCATAAAAATGTTCCCGTACATGTTAAAGAAATTGTAGAATAAGAAAAGCCTAAAATATAGGTTTAAAAACCAGAATATCAACAATTCTCGATAACGTGCGCTATACTAAGCGAGACGGCAAACCAAAAGTGGACGGTTCACGCAAATATTTGCCTTGAGTCCTTTGATGTGCGACTAAAGACTGGGAAGGGAACGGATACTGGTGTTCGCGTTTTTGCGTATTTGCCACAGTAGAGCAAATACGTCGAATTAAGACAAATAGCGCATCTACACTTGGCCGTGATGGCAAATACACGAATACGCAACGTCAAGTGAAGTGCCGGCTTAATATAATCCCTATTTGTACACCTTCCCTTGATTGAATGAATGAACATGTCTATTTGTCGGAATATCGTCGCATAAAAATTAATGAGTGTTCTCAACATTTCGGAACGTTATACAAAACAAGTAGTTGTATCTGAAGTATTTTGGATTAATAGTATTGGATGATAAACAAGTAAAGTAAATTGAAGATAATATAGTACCTGAAGTTGTGTTTGACTAATCACAAGTGTGATACCTTACTGCCTCCATTGCATAATAATCAGCATGCAAACTGCACCGTACTTCACAGATTGACTATGCGCTTTTCAATGCGACCCCTCAGACTTGTCTCGAATCGTTTATTGGACAAATTTTTGTGTCGCTGAAAATAAATATGATGGAAAACACGTCTACCAGAAGTAATAGCCAAATTCCATAAATGGACAGGATATTTATTTTGGCCTTTTATTTGTTGACAAAAAATAGTTTTACCGCTATATTCCTGGAGTCGTATTAAGTTAATCAAGAAATGTATACGTATTTCAGACTATCCCATGTGGAATAATCTTCTACTTAAAGTGTAAATAACATTTAATTATAAATCAAGCTTTACATTTACCATTGCAGCTATTGTTCCGATTTAACATCTTAACCATTTTGGAAAATATTTATTTTTATTTACGGGTAATAGTCGTTGAAAAAACGACGCATTTTGTTCAAATTTTCTCAGTAGAAACTGAAGTAGTAGATCATCTTCATTACTTAGATGTTTTAGAACGTTCAATTCGTCGATTTTTACTCGTTGCCTAATGATTTGTTTTATTGATTTTCGAAAAAGACATGCGTGTGCTTATAAAAACTAGTCTAGTTGAAAAATACGGCTTTGATGTTTAAAATTCTCTTTTTCACTCCCTATCATTACCGATGAGCACATCAAAATTTTCATTTTAAAAAGAAAATTGTAAATCGGGTTATGAATCATCTCAACTAATGCTTTCCCATTGTGAATCTGTAACTCCTTTTTGTGAGTAGTTGAACGAGATAAGTACAAAGTTCCCGCTCGAGAGGTCAGGATCTGGAAAGACGTGCTATGAATTTGAGTTCATCTGACTAAATTTCTTTAACGAAACGTTTTTGCGGTCATCGAGAGCTTATCTGTGTTTCAAAAAACGCAAATTAGTAAGTGTGATCTCACTAACCAGGTATGTTAAATACATGCAATATATTTATTTCTACGAGACAAAATCCTAACAAAGGAGATTTTATGCATCTCACATGTCAGCAAACATGACGTTGATAAAAATTCAATTTTTTCTTCGAGGAAATTTTTCATAGTTCACGAGTAAAAGAAGGTGGCCTTAAATAATTCATTACTTGTTACATCATTTTTATTCTATTTTTTAAAGTCTGTCGTATTTTCAGCTTTTCCCCTCAGGATTAAAACCAGCGTCATTCATTTCCGGATTAAAATTAACGATATGTTTGCCTCTTGTCCGATCTTCAAGCGACAAGACTGACGACTTCTACAGTTTTTGTTTCGTTTTCTTTTCATGAATATTGAAATATATTATGTTCGACTAGATTATGTAAAACGACATGAGCAGCAGAAATAATATTATATAGTTAAAAACAAAGAATAGCACAAGGTGCAAACTGCTTTGTTCAGTTTGTTTCGCATAGAGGTCATTGTTGAAAGGTGGTATAATAGTATTCAGAATGAAGGTGAAGATGGTGTGAGTACACTTTACGTTGTGATCTGGTGCCTCTTGGTATACAAACTTCTAAATAATTTATTTTTCCAAACAGATACAACCCACAAAGCTTAAAAGCTGTTGCATAATGAACTTTTCTTAATCAAGTTCTTATATTTTTACGTAATAAATGCTAAGGTATCTGTTGATTTGATATACACCACTTTACTTGTACTCTATAAACCAGGATAGCGAATATTAATGTACTCACTTTGATCGACGGATTTAGCAGGAGTTTTTCTTGGAAATACTTTTCGAACCGTGTACGATTAACTATTACTATCGAAAGGTTATTTTTTGATTCTTGATCCTGGACTAGAAGCTGTACCAAGTTCAAATATCCTCCCACAATTTAACTTCCATTCCCTTTATCGAGAATCACAAACTCTTTGCGAAAATAACATAATTATATTTCATCATATTGTCCAATCCCTTTCTAACAAATTGACAGACATTGAAAATCTGGTACACGAAAATCCGTTCGATTTGCTATGCCTCACAGAACATTGGCTTTCAACTAACAACATCAACGATACTGCTATTTCTCATTATGATTTAGCAAGTTCTTACTGTCGGCAAAATTTTAAGGGAAAAATCCCCACCGAGGTACATGTATCTACGTTCGTAATAATATTATATCTTCTCCACTGCCAGGCTACGAAAACTTCTGCGTTGATAGTGTGTTCGAATTTTCTGCAGTTAATCTGACCAACTCCGGCATTATTTTGTGTATTTATAGACCTCAATCACATTTTTTGACATTTTTTCGGAACTTCGAAATTATTTTAAAATATATTACACATAAATCTACTAAATCTATCGTTATATGTGGTGATTTCAATATCGATTTCTTGAGTACATCCGACTCTGCACATTCACCAGTTAATCGATTCAAGAATCTTATCTCCTTCAACCTACTACGATAAACGACCCCACTCGACTCTCCGGCTCATCTCAAACATTGCTAGATCAAATTATATTCAACAATGGAATCTCGTATCTCTCTGAAGTGTTTATCGCCGGATACAGTGATCACCTTGCTCAAGTCTTGACTATTGAAAATAAAACTGAAACCACTTAAAATCCTTTACAAGTTTTCTAGAAAGATTAATGATACAAATCAATCCATATTTATAAATTATTTTCGTGACACTGTGACATTGTAAACACTGACAAAACAGTGTATATGTCATTTCACAATATTATCACAAAATTTTTACCTCAAGTTTCTCTTTCTTTAAACGGAACACAATTAAAAACTGTTACGAATACAAAATTCTTAGGTCTCCATATTCAAGACAACCTCAAATTGAATTGTCACGTTGACAATATTAACTCCCAATTAAGCAAATTGTGTTACGCATTCCGAATCTTAATTAACTTAGTTAGTCCACGTATTTCCCGTTGCGTATATTTTGCAAACGTTTACTCCCATTTACGATATGGCGTTATCTTCTGGGGTAATTCCGGTCAGAGCATTCAAACTTTCAGAATTCAGAAGAGGATAGTTCAGATAGTTTGTAAATCTCACCCCCGAAACTCTTGTAAACCTTTATTTAAGGCACTGAATATCTTTAGACTTCCTGCATTTATATTTATGAAACGGTCGCGTTTGTTAAGACCGAATTACTGAAGTGCCACCTTGCTTCATACGTAACAGTCTCGTTCACGAACACAATATTCGCAATACGAATAACATTCATCGTCCTAGAGTGACAACCACTCTTTGCCACAAGGGACCATATCGTTCGTGAATCGTTCTAAATAATTCACTCCCCAGAAGGTTATTAATAATAATAATAAATTTATTGTCAAAAAACTGTACAAACTGCGTATGACCACGTGGAGGACAATAAACTAATTTACTCTCCGGAAGCAAGCAAGGGACCATCCCATCAATTCCGATCAAGGGCCCTAAGGCAGAGGCGGATTGAGAAATTTCAACAAAAATTCCTAGATAAGATAAAAAGTTAACTACGTCATAATACTAATAGAATATCAATATGTTTGTAATTTAACACAAATTATTTTACATGTACGAGTTATCGAACTTTAGATTATTCTGAGCATAGTGTTTATAAATCATGAGAATTGAAATAACACTAAATTCACGATTTCTTGTTTCAATAAACGCGCTCCAAGACAAAAGTCTAAAGAACCTGTATAATAAATCCGCCTCTACCCGAAGGAAAACCGGAGAAAAACCCAGGATGGGGCTACAGAATTAACGTACACAACCGTGCCAAAGTTGAGTACACACAAAACTAAATTAATGCGTGACTCTAGAGAAGTATCTAATCACGTCAGTACTTCATAGACTTATTTTTCCCAACANAACAGATACAACCCACAAAGCTTAAAAGCTGTTGCATAATGAACTTTTCTTAATCAAGTTCTTATATTTTTACGTAATAAATGCTAAGGTATCTGTTGATTTGATATACACCACTTTACTTGTACTCTATAAACCAGGATAGCGAATATTAATGTACTCACTTTGATCGACGGATTTAGCAGGAGTTTTTCTTGGAAATACTTTTCGAACCGTGTACGATTAACTATTACTATCGAAAGGTTATTTTTTGATTCTTGATCCTGGACTAGAAGCTGTACCAAGTTCAAATATCCTCCCACAATTTAACTTCCATTCCCTTTATCGAGAATCACAAACTCTTTGCGAAAATAACATAATTATATTTCATCATATTGTCCAATCCCTTTCTAACAAATTGACAGACATTGAAAATCTGGTACACGAAAATCCGTTCGATTTGCTATGCCTCACAGAACATTGGCTTTCAACTAACAACATCAACGATACTGCTATTTCTCATTATGATTTAGCAAGTTCTTACTGTCGGCAAAATTTTAAGGGAAAAATCCCCACCGAGGTACATGTATCTACGTTCGTAATAATATTATATCTTCTCCACTGCCAGGCTACGAAAACTTCTGCGTTGATAGTGTGTTCGAATTTTCTGCAGTTAATCTGACCAACTCCGGCATTATTTTGTGTAT
>NNCF01131192.1:36817-48549 GCA_002313205.1 Laupala kohalensis | reverse complement strand
GAGCTACTTTGTCTTGAAGTACAAGAGCTTCCTATTTTTCCCCAGCTTCTGATGTACTTGTTTGCAACTCAATAAACTAAAGTAGGAGAAAAATTATTTATTGAATGGAGTAAAGTAGCACCTTCGTTAATCCTTATTTCCTTACTTTGNTACTTTAGCACATATTCCCTTCCTTTTTCATGTGAAATTTGCATCTAAAAATCCTAACCATGGTAAACAACCTAGAAATGCATGTGGTAGAGACCATTCCAAGAGAAGTGGACAAAGTAAGGAATTGAAAAGCATACGAGAAGATAACGTTATAGGAAGTACGTTGGAAGAAGAGTATGCTAACGTATCAAGGAAAGGAAGGTGTAAGAAAGCAGGGCGTAAAACAATAGTATAGTTTTATATGATTCAAAACTATTGACACTACCTCTAATACAACTGACTGGAATATTTTTATGGAAAATAAAAATTTATATCCTCAACAAGGACTAAACAGCGGATATCCTGCACACGCCATGTGAAAAAATACTCGCATAACCACCCATTCTTTTTTTATACATTATTTTTCTACATTCAAGGGTGAGAAATATGACATTGCTCGAACTATAACCTACAAATGCAATCTACAAGGGCAAAAGCAATATGGCCGACAGTTGAAACAGCTTATCAATTGAGGTTCGGACCGTATTTGACGAATCAGTGTTTATTTGGGGATATAATGAACGGTTTTGTGACCATGAATACCGTACACAAATAATCATTACTTATTTGACGCCAAGTGAACGAATCAGTGACGTTTATGAATACGGCAACCAACGATCAGTGATTGGCAAGTGAGAGATTGAACTAAAGCTCAATCGATGCTTGTTTGGGGCGACTATAAATAGGAAACCGTTCATCAATTTGATATTCAAATAATCAGTGATCCAAATAAACGAGTCTTTATTTGAGACTATGAATACCGCCCTAATAGTGTGGACACATTATTCAAGAAGTTATAGTTGTTACGAACAAATAGCCATTCGCCGTACACATAGGAGAGGATATGTGGGGACTCGTATGTTTCAACGAGCTAAAGAGATAAAAGGTGAGTAGAGATTCTTGTTCAACACGTCTCAGATTCATAAATACTCATTTATTACATTTTATCAAAGTATACATTTAGTTTCCTTAAATTACAGAAGCAGAATTACATAAATTTTCTCCTGAATTGCAAAGTTGAAATTGGTTGTGTGCAACCAATACTCCGAGAATAATGATTTCTACGGAGTTACAATGGATAATTATCATAAAGCATAAACAAATGTTTATGAAAAATCCCCTTAAATAAACCTTTCCCCAGTTAAAGCAGAATTACGATATGATACATTGACAAATTTGAGGTGCGATCGCATCTGATCTGCACTATATAAAAAAACCCTCGCTGGACTCAAGTTTTTGAGTGCAATCCCCCCGTAACATCCTTAAAGTTTATTTACAATAGTACCTGCTTAGACATTGATAGCGGTTATAACAACCATAGAATTGTGCAGGATTTTGAGGTGCATTAGATCAAGTGATTCTTGAGTCTAAATGCATGTCTCGTTATTACGAGAATAAATACTTAGTAAGTTGAAGTGATTCTTGTTGGTAGCCTTTTCTCCGCTGCCATGGCCGCATTGCCGTGGTCTTCTGTGGAGTAGTCTTCCTCGTTTCAGCCTTGTAGCGTGGAAGCAATAACTGAAACTAGAAAATGTTCGTGAACAAGTATGTTCAATGCTTCGAATAGTTGCTACGAGCAGATGAGTGACTTCGTGTCACACGACACGGCGACGTGTCCCCAGAGTGTCATCACGTGGTGACCCCTGAAGTAAGACTGCAGTGTGAGAGCGTAATGTGGCTCGAACGCGGCTCTTTATATAGCCGGCGCACGGAACGTACACATGGAGCGTGTTCACTAATTCAGTATCATGGAACTTGCAGTTGACAAAGAGATTATAGTTTCAAGAGAGTGTCTATATTCAATGAATACTTATATATTCACAGAGTAAATAATAAGCTTCTCAAACAACACCAATGATTTAGAGTTTGTGATGAATGAGAATCATAAGGATGAGCATTTTACGAACGTTTTGGTTCGTAACAATTGTTGTGACGTGGGATAGATGTCCTTGACACAGGACTTTAAGGGTTGACCAAACCACATTCTATTGTAGAAGTCAATATTTGCTCAATTCGGTACGCATTTTGGTTACGATGATCGTTGCGAATAGTTTAGCCAAGACTTTTCATTTAATTCAACAACCCTATTTTAAAAAATTAAGATTTTCAAAAACATTTTCGGAAAAATTGCGACATGTTTTGGAGGAAAATTTCCATCATTTCACCCCCTTTAGTTTCGCCCATGTTTATCATCATTCTCATAAACGAAATATTGTGCAGAGCATAAAAAAACATAATTTAATCTACAAGGCTCGAGGAGTGATGCGTAAGAACTGGAACATATTATTACTGGAAGTTATTTTGAACATTAATTTCGCACATATTTTGATGAATATTTTTAATGCAAAATGAGCTCATATATTTCCTTTGATATTCTAGTTGCACATCTGTCCGAATTAAACTCGGAAAGAAACATGTACTACAGGTTTAAAGAGAAGATTCCAGATTGTCCGGAGTCACTCCAACCTTCCATTGTCACTTCGTACAGTTATTTTGGAAAAGTTAAAAACCAGAAAATTTAGATTTCTTAATAAAAAGGGCATGACCAGGGGCTGAAATATGATGTGGAATTTCTCTCATTTCCTGAAAATACTACGGATAGTTTTTCATAATGGTTTCAATGAGCTGTAGTTGGTCACATGGTTATGTCGTATCCTTTTCTCCCTACTCCGCCAATAAAAGGCGACAACCGATTGATGACTTGCGTCAAAAGGTCTGTGAGAATTTGTGAGACGTAAATATGACTGTTATGAGAAATTATGTACAGAGGACACGGTTGGCGGTGTCCTTTTATTAAGAACACTAGAAAATAAGTTGCCTATTGGTCGAGAAATATGGCAACACCTCCCCTTTGGAAGTGCCGACTTTGACTGGGTCAGCGCCGAGGCGAGTCTACTCGCCAAAATCCCTCCGTGCTTTAAATTCAGCTACGAAATCGGTACGGGGATTATTTTTCCTTTGAAGACGATTTTCCGTTCAATAAAAACTCCACTAATAAGGTTTAGGTACATTAAAATTGATCGAGATTGCGAGAAATGTAGTAGTGAGAGTTTCCCTCCGTCGTAAACAGCAAAGACAGATTTGGCTGCTTTGAGAGATGAGACAAGACAAGACAAGACAAGACAAGGACAAGGACAAGATGATGCCCCTCAGGTCAAGAGAATATAACAAAAGACTATTGTGTTCATGAGTGTGACTATAGCGCGCAAATGCTTCTGACACGCGTAGTAACTGACGATGAGTAATGGGGAGAGCGAAAGTTAGACACGGATTAATAATTAAAAAAACGGGCGTCGCTAGCTTCTATTCAAACCCTTATCATTCTCTTACTTTTATTTGTTTTATTATACTTTCTTTTCCAGTGTAAAGAGCAACGCTATTAAAAAATAACTATTTAATTGTAAAATTAATTTTGTTCTCTTCCAAGAAAAATAGTATAACGTATCACCTAATTGAAACTCTTCAAACTCACAGTCAAAATCTTCCTTACAGATGTTTCAATGTAGAAAGTTCCGAATGTTCAATGAAATATTTGTATATCCAGGTTACTACGGAGTACGGGTATAATATGGATTTATCAAGTTTTGAGTTCCTTCTGTACGCCATCACACATTTGTTATTGCTTGTAATAGAATAATTATTTATATGCATGCTGGTAATAACTAGCATTGTCAGGGCGCTATTGTCTTCATTATGTAGTGGGGTTTTTCTTTGGTATTTTGCATAAGAATTGTTAGAAAGGCCCCATGCTTACTTCCAAAGAGTTCAGTAGCTTATTGCCCTCCACATGGAAATATGCTGTTCATAACCACTTATTCGACAATGAATAATTTTGCATTTGTAATAAGATGTCATTTGGAGAACTATGTTTATTATTTGTATTGTCTGTAACTTTTATATTTTATAATTATTTTTATATATTATGGAGTAGAAACTACTATATAAAAACACTAACAATAAATAATAAAAATTAATTCATTAATACGCAGAAACTACCACGTTTCTGTTAAGCCCTAATGTAGAAAGAATGATCAATAAATTTTCTTCAAATTACTCAAATTTTGTATTGATATTTGACGTGTAATTTTTCTAATGGAAATTATATACAAACTAACTGAAGTTAAAAGAATTCAAAGTTCAATTAAATCAAGAGATTTTAGCGGTACACCTTAATGGTATAATACTTAAAAGTATACACTTCACAATATTTTAACAAAACATAGATTCACCACGATAAGTCTTTTTTAGCACTAAAATGTTCTACAGTAAAATTCTAAAACGAGTACTAAAGCTACTGGAAACCTTTCACCCACTTCATCACCTTCGATATTTCCGACCAGATCAACGACACAAATATTCTTCAGAACTATAATATTATTGTTATGGACAAAAACGGTGTATTTTCATCAATGGTGACATCCAGGACGCCATCGACCCACCCCCACCTCCTCCCTGTTCATTGCCGTCAAGACATTACACTTTCGAATCCATATTTTAAGAATCGTAGATATTATTGTATTTATTATCAACATTGTGTGCGTATTATTTCATTACACATTCCCTACTTTTTATTGAGAATATAAGTGAAGAGTCTTAATGCTGTAATTAATAAATGCTAATGATTTCAATGATAGAGGAAGACAATGTAATGTATTATTTATAAAGTACAGGGTCTATCAAATAAAATCGCTAAAAATATGGGTGAAGAAGAAGACAGCAAGAGCCATTGAGGAAACTGCACAGAATGCGACAGGGGTAAAATGTGAATTACTACTCTCATTCCAATTCTCAAAAGTCTTAAGTGGTTCTCATTATAAATCTTTTTTTGATATCTGGGCGACCGATATTCGTCCGAACTTTCAACAATTTGATGACTTGGCAGTATCAATGCCGTCTAAACCACACTGATAAAGACGTCCTGTGTGGAACGAAACACTAATCGTTGACGGAATCTGAAAGTGCATCCGATTCTGACCCGGGTTTGCCTCCAGTTTCCCTTATAGAAGCGGATTTTATGTACGTGGTCTCTAGGTTCTTGCCCAGAGGAGGCGGTCTATTGAAATAATTAACTTCAAATTTAGAGTTACTTTAATAGTTACGAATTATAAACAGTATATTCCGAATAATCTATAGTTCTATAATATTACACATTTATGAAGTTTTTTAAAAATGTTTTAAACACAAATTTATTGGCATTCTGTTGATAATTTAGATTAATTTTTATTCTTAACACAGATTAATTTTTATTCTTAACTAGTGTACTAAAATTTTCAATCCCCATCTAAAATTGTATTTAAAGTATTTTTCACATCAAAAGATCATCGAAAGTTAATAATTTAAATTTTATTTGCATGTAAATACTATTAGATTCAAGAAGTTAATTTAAGAAAACCTTTCCGTTTCCTATACGATAGATGACTGACTCGAAATATTAATTTATAATTTTTTCCTTTGCAAATATCGACTGAATTTTCGTTTTAGTATATGTACCGTAAAAACATTCTGTATAAAGGCGTGAAAATTCTGCTACAACTAATTAACCTTTTGATTGCAGTGGCTCTTAAAAATCAAGTTTTGAAATTTGGATGGGGTACCCTCCCATTTTGTTTTATATCTAACTTCCATAAACACGAGATATTAAAAATATATTTTAGAGTTCGCTATCAAACTATAAAATTTTACAGTGAAATGCGAACGCATCAGAGGAATATTACTTTATTTCACCTTCAGTACATGTTCAGTACAGTAAATGCGTATTTATTGAATTCTTATTTCAATAAATGTACACACAATTCATAGTGGATTCTTTTGGGAACTTACTAAAATTTTTCCGTATTAAAACATCTTTTATATTAAAGCTATAAAAATTCTTAGACATGCTATCGACACTCCTCTAAATAGGAAACATGAATAGAAAATTGAACCATCCGATTGGTTAGAACCTTTGTGGAGCATTTTAAAAACTTGAACTTGTAAGTATTCCTAACAACTTTTCTTTTTCTTCTTACCACTTGACCCAAGACAGATTTATCCATTTTAATCTGAAGAGAATACTATAAATGTAAATGAGAATTGAGACACAGGTAATTACGTACGCTTCGCCTTTCGTTATGGATTTCCTTGCTCCACGATTTCTTCATTTAANAGACAGGATTCAATAGAGCGTGCGTATACAATTCATTTACAGATAATTGTGATAAGTTACGCCAAAACTCATAAGAATGGAGGGGGGGGGAATGTTAAGGAAACTCGGGAAATTGTCATAAACCCATCCGAAGGGTACCAAATAAATAATTTACTACGTGATATTG
This sequence comes from Laupala kohalensis, assembly GCA_002313205.1. Lineage (NCBI taxonomy): Eukaryota > Metazoa > Arthropoda > Insecta > Orthoptera > Trigonidiidae > Laupala > Laupala kohalensis. The sequence continues at coordinate 42,049 of NNCF01131192.1, read as the reverse complement.
TCAGGGCGTAGTGGTGGTAGTAGTGGTGGCTGTGGGGTGGGAGAAATTAAAATCTTTATTACAGTATGGCCCCTAGACATGTAACGGAACAGTATGTCATGGTTTTTTGTTGAAAAAAATTAAATTAGATTAAAATACAGTAAATAGTGTCTACTTCAGAAAATAAAATAAAAGTTCTCGAAATTGGTATAGCAAACAAGTTAGTTGTTATCAAAACTATTTAAATAATTGGTGTTAGAAAAATTATTCAGTATATTTGTGCCAAGAATAGGTTACTTTTCTCCCTCCGCCACACAAACACTGTTATGCTGATGAGTTGTCATACTTGAATTCCCTATTCATTGTATAGAAGAACTATTGTCAAATTGGTTGCCAAACATGAATTTCTGACATTTTATTTCATCTATTAATCTGGCCCATAAACACAGTATTATTGTTTATAATTTGTTTGTATTATTCTCGGAGAAGAAACCCTAAGCTTGTGGTTATATGAGAAAATATTGCTGTCTGCAAATTAGGCCCTAATGTAATTTGATTATAAGCCCTTTCCTGTTTTTGAAAGTTTATTTTGTATTGAATATGCATGTTATACAACTTTTATCTTCCTAGAGCTATACAATATGAATTTTTTTCTGTAATAATTTTGAAAATCGCTTAAATAACTAACGATTGTATAAGATAATTATAAAGAGAATCCTCCTACGTTGACGACAGCTCCTAAATTGTGACAGTATTGCACTATAAATTATATGAACTCATCAACATCAACGTAAATAAAGTTACAATAATGGTTATAATAACGAAATATGAATCAACGAAAATACTGAATTTTTGAACAACATAATAAGATATGGGAAAAGGTATTAAATAGCAATATCAAATTGGTGGGTCAAAATCTTATACTGAATAGTCTACCGAGAGAAGGTCCTTTTAAATTAAATTTCTAAATGGTAACTTTATATACAGGTTTGTATTTATCTCGTCATACTTAACCAATTGACACAAATGATATATCCTTACTAAGATTATTTTGTGGACTTAGGAGCAACCGTAATCTTACATTTTATATTTGTGTAATTTCTTTTATAATTACATAAAAATTGTCTGCCGGGGTTTAGGTCTGGGTGGAAATGGTGTACAGTTGTGGAAGGCGAATCGGTGGTGTAGCGGTTAACACCTTTGCGATCAACGGAAGAGACCCGGGTTCGAGTCCCGTCTGGTCGCCATTTTCACCTGATCGAAAGTTATCTTTTATAATTGTTTTAAAATACAATTTCAATTCGAACTGTTGTCAGCTCTTGTATTTCATCCCTGATGATGTTTCTGACCGCCCGTGCCATCGGTGACGTGTGTAATTAGTTCATAGTCTGCCTCCTAGGAGAGACTACTCAAGGTTTAATAAATTTGAATACATTTATTGTTGTTGCGCAAGGAACTTAATAACATTTATTTTTAAGTTTATTACATTTACATACCTTATAAAGGGTCAAAATTATGGATAGCTAATATACTTATTGCTTTCACGGTATATCCCACTGATTGGGACTACTGCGAAATCTTTGCATGGGACCCCTAGTACATTAATTCACGTTAATCTACGTGACTGATTATATATATATATATATATATNTGTGTCTGTAATGAGTCAAATATGTGGGGAGGGGGAAGGTAAAAAATTGATTGTGTCGAGTCTTCCAAATTTGGGGCGGAGTCTGCGTCATAGGATTTGGTGAGAGTTGAGCTTCCCTGCTTTAAAATTAGACTAACCATGGAAAATTACCCGTAAGTATTAAGAATATATTACCCATTGACTCACTTTCTCTGCGGATGTCATTGAAAGCTTTCATTTCTGATGAACCATGAGCGAACACAACTTTGCGAATTGATGAAAATTGACGAGGAGGGGTCGGTACCACATCGGAGTATTGTGCAGGTCAGTGCGGTCACGGAGACCGGTTTTGAGAGGAGAGAGGCCTCGGTCAAGGGCTTGTGATTTCCCTGCCTTTCCCACCGCGCTCTCGCGAATGCGTCATGATAATGCTCCACGCGGGAAAGCTCTTGCATTCTCTTTCAAGAGCTCTAGTGCGTGGGGGGGAGGGGGGAACGCTCGCCTCTCCAAGAATCGCCTATAGTACTCGCGGCGAAAGAATAGTAATGAGGAACCTAAAGATGACGTAAATGTCGAGGAGCCATTGCCAGCATGGCGAGATTGCCGACTCTTCCTCTCGTTGGCGATGCGGGCGTTTTACTCGTGTCAGAAGAATCTTAGTGTACGTTCGGATACTACTGTACCTCTACACTGCTAACGCTAATGTATAGTTACTACCACCTCGAGCTGGCTGATTCTAGCCTAACAGACATTTCCGTGTTGTTGTTTTTTGCCCACTTATCGGTCAACGTAAAATAAAGTAAGCTTAACTTTTGTACATCTAGCTTTAAAGTGGACTACTTTCTGCACAAGTGCGAACTAAGATATCTGTTACTTGTATTCCTATTCTGATTCATTGTTATTAGCAAAAACCCGCGCTCCTACCTTTCACTCAAGGCGCATATAAACCGTCGGCACTCTACATTAATTACACTGTACATCAGTACGGCTTGGCCGCAATTAATATGCCAACTGTGACGGGCAGATATGAAGTTTTCATTTTTTCATTGTAATATTTGTTAACTGGCAATGTAGCGTGCTACTGAAGCTTATCTACATGGGGCGATAGGAGATAAGAGGTGGGTGATAGGGTTATTGTTAGTAGGTGCGTCGGTTAGCTGGGTTTACCCACAACTTGACCTACGTGGAGGTGTTAGTAGGACTAGTTAGTTATAGTGAATTTGTATACACTAAGATGTAAACTGAACGAATTAGTGATGCTAGGAGTATAAGGAGGTGGATAGAAGGAGGGCACACTTTTCAATTGCCACAGCTATATATGAACAGGGATATTGAAGTCAAAAGCTACAATTTTTTCTGGCCCCGTCGGGAATTGAACCCAGATTGAATCTGTGGCTAGAAAGCATGCTAGTCTTGAGCCACCAGAGGGGTTTTAGAAATGAAATAAAAATAATCGTGAATATTATATTTTGAAATAAATTGTTAATTGTGATGGACCTAGGATTTTATCTCATCTTTGGGCACAAGGAGGCTGCATGTAGTAAGCTTTTTCATCTATTATATCAGTGTTCTAGTTCCGTCGAACGCACTGAATGTGAAATAAAAACTGTAGCCGCTTTCGTGGTGTACGACCGCGCAGGAGAGAGAGATTAACCTGCCACTAGTTGACCAGTGTAGTACCTCTCATTTAAAGCAAAGCCCCACGACTGCTACCAGCAACTTCCGAATTGCCGAGCAGTTGCCAAGCTCGAAGATCGACAGCTACTAGTTGCCAGCTGATAGCAATTTTGCAAAATATTTCAGACTCCCAAGCAAAGTTATTTGATGGCAATATTGCCCTCCACTAGTTGCCTTATGAAATAGGGTTTTTAACCCTTTGTATAACAGCAAAAATTTTCAACTGGCGTTACGTGTACATAAGTTGTCAGTTTCAGTCGAACTTTCCATTTTCGTACGTGTAAAAATAGAGGAAAAATAAGAGACGGAGAACGGAAGGGACGAAGAAACCTTTTTATTTCATCTTAAAATTCTGAGGACATCCTAACATGACCACTTTAATAATACATTTTTACTCTAATATTTTCCCACCAATTTTTAAGTACTCGTGTATGTCTATGAATTGAGAACATGTTATGAACAGAACATGAATTGTGCTGGGTTTTTGTCGATCGAATGGTGTAACAGTTGTATGATATTTGAGTCTTCCATATTGAAGCCACTGAAAAATCCAAATATTTACTGGATGTTTGATTTTCATTGAACACATTTGTTTCATCGCTTAATCTTCTTTATACTTTCTCCAAACTGATCTTGCTGCTCAAGAGTAGTTATTATTTTGAACCTGTGGAAAATTGTCAGTGCTTGAACGAAACGCGCGACTCATATTGTCACATAATATTATATATTATACTATGTATTATATATTATCAACACAATAATTATGGCACAAAAATGTTTATATGAATATGTTATGGATCGGGTCGTAAGGAATATGTGAAAATTCGGATTATTGAATCGGTATCACGAGAATTAAGAAAAGAAATGTAGGACAAAAAAAAGAAAATTTATGACACTATGTTCGAGTACGTTCGTAAGTATCAAATACCACAGGCAAGTTATCTTTAATAATCCTGAATAATAGAATAATAAAAATCTACGTAAACTGATAACATAAAAGGGCCCATTTATTTTTCTAAGTCCCACGCTCTGACCAGTTTTGGATCTGTTAGGTTTGCAACGCGTCTCTCCTACTTCTTCCCCTTCGACAGGGGAAGTTTCGTTCGACCAATCGTAGGTCTATTTGAAACGGCGCCCATATTTGGACAACTAATAGTACCGCTGATAAATCGTAACGAGATAAAATGTTTCATTAAACCACTATTAAAGAAATATTTTGTATTTTTTTATTATACACATTTTGGACTTCTATAACAAAAATATTCTGTATATTCTTGACTTCAATAAACTTTACCTTTCTCTATATTTAAACGACATCTCGAGATTCGTTGTCTTGCAAGGTCTTCATAGGCAATGTTAACGATATTAGAGTTTCTGTAAAAAACGTTTGCGTAATACTGTGATAAAATATAGTTTTTAGCAGAATTTGAAGATAATTGCAAGATATCGTATGGAATTGGTATACTTTTTACTGGCTGTAAAAAATGAAATTTAGATCACTGAAATTTTCCTCTCGGACAAACGAAGAAGGCGCGAAAGAGACGTAATTTTGTTTAACAAACAGAAGAAACTTTTATATTTGATTGTCAAATGATAGAGCAGGAACAACGAAGAGATTTCTAATGAAACTCGCGGAGAGGAATACATTTAGTTTTATGTTAATGTAATATGCATTATGACTCTAAAAGGCTAAGCCTTCACAATATCTAGGGTTTTCTTTCNCAGAAGAAACTTTTATATTTGATTGTCAAATGATAGAGCAGGAACAACGAAGAGATTTCTAATGAAACTCGCGGAGAGGAATACATTTCGTTTTATGTTAATGTAATATGCATTATGACTCTAAAAGGCTAAGCCTTCACAATATCTAGGGTTTTCTTTTTTCCTTTTTAATGTTTGTAGAAAAAATAAATTTATCTACAATAATGTAGTGTAATTAGAAAAAA
>NNCF01131192.1:16241-30645 GCA_002313205.1 Laupala kohalensis | reverse complement strand
ACGAATCTCGAGATGTCGTTTAAATATAGAGAATGGTAAAGTTTATTGAAGTCAAGAATATACAGAATATTTTTGTTATAGAAGTCCAAAATGTGTATAATAAAAAAATACAAAATATTTCTTTAATAGTGGTTTAATGAAACATTTTATCTCGTTATGATTTACCAGCGGTACTATTAGTCTTCCAAATATGGGCACCGTTTCAAATAGACTTACGATTGGTCGAACGAATCTTCCCCTGTCGAAGGGGAAGCAAGAGGAGAGAGCCGTTGCAAACCAAACAGATCCAAAACTGGTCAGAGCGTGGGACTTAGAAAAATAAATGGACTCTTTTATGTTATCAGTAGTGTACATTTACAGAGCGACATAAGTAAAAAGAAATGAAGTTGAATGATTGATAGGATTAATTATTAATTAATGTTTAGATCTCGTCTGTTTTGGATTCTAATCCTAGTTAAGGTATGTTTTTTTAATCTGTGATATCCTGTCGAAATTAAGTGTCACCAACCCCGGGTTGCTCCATAAGTCTCAAACGAATTGATCAACAATCTTATGTTGACAACTGTGAACATGATAGAATGTATTAAGAATCCCCTGACTTGGCTGTCTTTTTATTGTGACTTGTGGAAGACAATTGTTATTTACAACACATTAAAACAGCACCATTCTACTTATTTAAAACTGCGGGCAGTTTTCAATCGATGGGGCCGCCGCAAGGTGGAATTTCGCAAAATTTTGCCGAACGAATAAAACTAGTGGGTCATAATTATGTATTTTTAACGATATATTTTGATTCTCATAAAGAAAGATGTACTTTTTGAAGATGAAAAAAGTAAATTATTATTTCTTTATTTTTAAGAAGTATTTTTATTATTATTTTAAAATCATACTGTGATGTACGACAGGTACTTGGTAGTTGTGAGGTGTTCGCAACATTATCAAAGAATGATAAATTGAAAGTCGTTAATCTGTTGCTCATTATTTAGTTTAGCAAATAGAGGTTTTAGTTAAAAAAAGAATTGTTTTGAATATCCCTTCAGTACATAGGACCTAAGTTGTTTAATCAGTTACCTTTTGAAATTAAATCCTGCAATAAACTAAAACAATACAGTAAAATGCTATATATAAAATTTTATTTATACACATACGTTGTATAGAAGTAAGATTGTTTGTTTTCTCAGACTACAAATTGTTATTCCTAAATAAACAAATTAATTTAAATGAGGCTTGTAGTTACTCTTTATCAGTGTATTATTCAAGAAATTATAGTTTTGATAATTATCCTAATAGATTGAAGTAAATTTCCATGCATACGCCACAGATAACAGATTGTTGACTGCAAAGAAATTTACTGGTGAAACTGACTCACTATTTTTTTGTGCCATACAATTATATTTTATTCTTGTCACTGAGCTACAACTGGATATTGGTCAGTATTCCTAGAAGTTTTAACTGTATTTTCTTTTGTAAATGTGATGCTGGAAATATTATTATTATTATTATTTTATTATCGCTATAAAATTTTTCAGCTTTTATATTGGAGGCAAATATTGTGTGCCGTGGCATAATACCGAATCGAGTGTTCATGGGTCTCATCCGAGTGTATTGAATAGTTTGGGTGCATGAGACTTGTTGACTTACGTCGTAATACAAGTGGCATGGGCAGAGAAACACGTCTTTGGAGGAACAATGACGCAAGTGCAAATTCATTATTTGTCGAGAACAAGCATTTGTTTTCCTCATTCATTTAAAGGTATTGTTGTAGCTGATTCTGTGATAAATGACACAAACACACATGTAGATAACTCTTGTTTACTGTGATGGCGCGTCACATTCAATTAGCGATTGTTTTTGATCATGTAATTGGATGTTTGAATAGAGTATTTCATTTTTAATAATATTCGTGTGATACTGAAAATTTTGTGTTAAATTAGACGTGATGTATGTTTTTGGAACTGAGAGCAATATTATTAAAAATATTTTTATTTTATTTTTTATTTTAGCCGGTTACCCAAAAGAATGAATTATAATAATGCTACTTAAAACATATTTTTATAGTATTTGAATCTGCATTAAAAATATGATGAACAATTTCAAGAATATATAATAGTTCTTAATTGCTAAGCTGTTTAATTTTCGTATTCAAGCAACTTTTGCATTATCAGAAAAAGAGAATCAAATTTATAATAATATTCACACATCCACTACAAATAATAGTATTAAGGAGAAAAGGATTTACTTCCTCTTAACACAGTATCAGTGTTCTTGAATATAATCGTCTCGATTTAGTTCAAGTCGTTCACTGGATTCTTTAGCAGGATGTGGAATCCATTGCACGGCGTTCGATATCCGGCAGACGCAATATATTCTCTTCTGATACTGAGCGACTAGGAAAATTCCAGCCATTGATATTACTTAGGAAGAAGCTCTACCAAGGCACCGGATTCAGGACGAGCGGGAGAATGTTGTAGGTACCTTTCACTCGGGAATTTTCCACTGCACACATGTAAAACAGTTGTGGATGAGTCCATTCCTAACTTTGTAACGAAATGTTCTAGGAATGTAAAGAAATACTTGATACATAGTGGTCGTTTAGCTGATACGACAAACGATCAAATTTGAACTTCTGAGTAAAGTAGTGGGAAAAAAACTGTAATTTTATTCCTTATTCACGTCAAATAACATGACTTACGTAATTACAAATACAAACTTTTATTTCCCAAATATTATTTAATTTTCTGATTAAAAACGTATTAAATACACAAAGTTTCGGACTCAACGTCACAAATAAATCTTGTCTTCATTCAAATTTGTTGTGTTTTCGTGATAGCTCTCCGGCATGGTTGAACAAGGTTATTTAAAAAAGTTATTTTACTAAATAACTAAATTTAGTATTAAAACTGAGTACCAAATAATAAATACCATGAAAATGAATTCATTGATTGGAATCGAACACTGCATTGCCGTACTCGCGATCATGTTCTCTTGGTACTTGCCTTCGCCTCAAAATCCACACCAGCAACATCTCTTGACAGTTTTAACAAGTAATAACGGAGATGAGAAATGCGCAAATACGAAAATCTTTTCAAGTTCAATGATTACGAGACAAACAATGTTTCCGAGGTGATAATGAAATTTTGGTACTTACCTTTTTAATGACAATTACCTTTTAATGGTAATTAATTAATGTTAAAGTTCGATAATTATTTATTTCCTATGATTATTCATTTCGAAAATTACATCGATATTAATAATGACCCATCCAGAATTTTCATAGTTTTTACTACAATTAACGTACATTATATAATCTATTTAAATAAGTAATGAAGGACTTAAGACCTTTCATGGACGGATAATGTATTGTGAGCTCTTTTCACAAAATATATGTATTATTTGTTCATACAAGGTCGCAAGCCTTTAATTATTTTTTTCAGAATTTGTATATAATCAAGAATATTTTAATGAGAAATTCTATCATACATAATCAACAATAATATCCGTGTTCATCCCAATCCATGCTGAATAATCACTAAAAACAAAAGAGATGTTCGCTACGCCAAGCACGAACGGATCTATCCGTAGACCGATAAAATTCCCCGCCTCTTCTCGCAAAAGTTTCTATAAGAATTGCGTTCTCTCGGAGGCGACGAAGCGCCGGCGTGTCAACACAAGCGAGAGATTTTAAGGAGCGCGACGCATCTCAAGTTGTAAGAGCATCGATCTAGAAAGCAAATAAACGCGCAAAATAGCTTCTCATGCGATGGAGCAGAGATGGAATGACTTGCAATGAATCGGGCGTGAATAATAGAACAGCTCTCAGAGGAGTGGACGCGAAAAAAGAAAAAAAAAAACGACCTTCTGATTATAAGGATTTTAATACCTTGTTTCGTGGAAGTACATTAAATTTGTTCATTTATTGAGCTTCGTGTTACGGTACAACAATTATAATTTTCAATCATCATTTAAATTATTATGTTATGTAATAATTATATGGTAAAATGTATATTAGAATAGGAGTCATTTGATTTCCAAGGTTGATTGCGTTCAGATTATTCTTGTTCTAAAATAATATACATTTTAATGAATATTACTATTCCTTAGAAATTATAATTGTCTTCACATTATTCAACAGCGTTATATGAATGTAAGACCCTTCCATTTCTTTCCATCTTACATTAGATGTATTTTTCTTAATGATGGACGGATAAGCAGACCATATGGTCTGACTTTCGGCAACATAAAGACGTTTTATTATTATTATTATTGCGCATTTGTATTGCCCTGAATATTTGTCACAAGCTGCGCAAAGATGCGTTATATTAAGTCGATCATATCGTACATGGGGTTTCGCTAGAATTTTGCATACTAAATTAAAAATAGATTCTACTACTATTAACGTCCATTATATAATCTAATTAAATAAATAATTAATAAGTTACGACCTTTTAAGGACAAATAATATTTATATTTTCAGTGAGCTCTTCACAGAAAATATAAATAATATTTGTCCATAAAAGGTCGTAAGTTATTAATTATTTATTTAATTTAAAAAAAATTCCCATGCTCTATTGTGTGAATTCTATAGCAACCGTAAAGAAAATGAACAAAAGTTAGTCATTGACACAAATGGTTTATTATTATTATTATTGTAGTAGTAGTAGTAGTAGTATTTGTAAATAGGAAATGTAGCGTGCTATTGAAGCTTATCTACATAGGATGGTAGGAGGAAGGAGTTGGGAGGTGGGCTATTGTTAGTAGGTGGATCGCTTAGCTGGATTTACCAGCAACTTGGCCCACGTGGAGGGTATTAGTAGGAGTAGTTAGTAATAGTTAGGGTAATTGAAACTAGGAGGAGTAGGAGGTGGATAGAAAATTTAGGGCTCGCTTTTCAATTGCCACAACTATATGAACTGGAACATAGAAGTGAGAAGCTATAATTTTTTTTTCTGACTCTGTCGGATGTTGAACCCGGAGAAATTCAGTGGCAAGCAAGCATGCTCGCCCTGAGCCAGCGAATGGTTTGGGCAATAATGACAATACAAAACGACAATTGAGTGAGGTTCACTTGCCCATACATTGTCATAGAACATAATACATAGTCGTATTACGGTGCTTGATATCAGATTTAATATTTACTTTACTTGTTATTTCGTAAAAGTTAGTCGTATAACTTTATAACAGTGAGAGTGAACCCTTGAGTGTGTCATTCTTCGTGAGTGATCGTGGATTATACGTAGTCTAACGCTGTTTCTGAGGTCGCGTTGGAGTAGCGAGCTGATATTTTCTTCATCGGTATCGGGGATTTTCCTGATCCGAAGTAGAAGAGATGCATTATCTCATTCTCCGCTGAGATTTATCTTATGACGTTTTGTTTGTATTGATATCCCACTTTTCAATCGATCGATCTCTGCAATCGAGAGTAACACGATATTGGTATTAGAATATGGGTTCCGCCAATCATTCTTATTTAGTATGGTTTAATAACATTTAATTTCAAAATGGTGGAATATAGTTTTCATTAAATTTAATTATATTAGAAAACCTCAGAAAACCACTGCTTGATTATTTTGCAATAATTATTACAAAGAACTAGTCTTTTTAATTTTTATGGATTTCAAATGTAGTCCATGCAATAACAAAGACAACGATATAACAATGCGCGTTGTAAGTTAATTAGTTGCTGAGATAGATTAATTATTTTCCCCACATTTTTGTTAACAATTATCGAATTACGCCAAAAAGGATTGTAATATTTGACGTTACGCCAAAAGGGTTGTATTGTTTGCTCTCACAGCCCAATGCTACTAGGGAACTCTTGATTGACATTATAACAATTCGAACTTCATATGTAACATTTAGAAAAGAAATAGTGAGGGAAAATGGAAATTGTTTTAATGTTACCTTTCAGAAATAAGATATAGCGATAGTATATTTTAAATTTTGATATTTTATTATTAGATGAATTGTTTTAGAAAGCTACAGAAATATTAATTTTAGCGAAAGGAGGTAATAAATCGATTATTTTCGCATGAATTCGATTCACTGCAAAACAACATAACTCTCTTTAATTCTACGCTCCACTTCAGATAATTATGAATTTCTTTTAGAACATGACATTAATTCGCTTTGCTATTTAGTCACCTGTATCAGTTCGTTTGTTGTCTCGCAAGTAGGTCAACATTTTCAGCGATAGTGGTGCTTCTAATAGGGTCATCGTACACTAAAAAATTACTTCTGTACTACTTCTGTCATTTTCTGGAGAGTCTTAGGCCGCTCTCACACGGTCATATTTCTAGGTCATATGTCTATCATCAAATATACATGATCAAAGATGTGATATATGTTCTCTCAACAAGAGCTTATGTTATAGGTATATGATCTCAGCTCAACTATGATAAAGGGTTGTGCATAACAAGGGCATGATTCATCTAAGTTTTTTGATGAAAAACGTATGACATAGAAATATGTCCGTGCAACCAACCTTAACTATTGAAAAGGATATTAATTTACCATGAAGTTTTTTTGTGAGATGACCGTAACACAGGTAACAGATTTTTTTTAATGAATGGGCAATTGTGTTACAAAACCAAATATTTCTAGCTAAATCAAATGTGATTTTCACAAAATTATGACATCGTGGTTCAAATTTCGAAGTAATGATGTAGATTACAATTCGTACCATGATCTTAGCGTCATGGCTACCGTCTCTCCTTCGCGGCCACCACCTTGTGCTGGTACGGAAGATGCTGCAATGCGCTGCTGCACCATTGTGAACGCTTCGTCGTCCGGCTCTGCAATCTCCTCCCTCCGTCCCAGTGACCCATTTGCAGTGCATGCAAGAAGAGAGAGAAGGAAAGGCGAAGAGGAAAGAAAGTGGAAATAGAAAAAAAACATATTAGCAATGTCTTACATAACGACTGTATTGGGGAAGGGATCATCCATAAACTACGTTATGCAAAAATAGCCATTTTCTTTTACATTTCCCTTCCCTCCATAACCTTTAACGATATCTCTTACCCCCCACTTCAATAATTACGTAACGAAAGACCTAACTCCCCCTTCTTGTTAGGTTAATTTTTTGTTACTTTTCGGACAACGAAGGGACAAATTTTGGTTCATTGATTTAATTGTTTGTTCCTCATTGCTGTTTGCTCTAAACGTTTGCAGTGGATTGCAGTGATCAACTTTAAAAGCAGTCGATCAAACTTAGTCAACAAAACGTGGCGTTACGTACCACAAAGGATAGCACCCCCGTACTCCACCGTAACGTTTTGTAATGATCTCACAAACATCCCCACCCAACCAGAGTGCGTTACATATGGTCATTCCCTAAAGCAATAGAGAGGATGATGATTAGGGGACGAAAAAGAAAGTGAATAGAAGAAAAATATTGAAATGGGAGGAGTCTTTTGAAATATTCTTAATAATCAAAACTTATGAAATTAAAATAATCATGGTGTATAATGTTCAGCTAATTCGATAGTTGGGTTCAAGTTCAAGTTCTCCCAATTGTTAATTCTCATTTGAATGCTGTTATCAGAATTGGGAGGATAAGATGGCATACAAATTGTGACAAGTTTCTATGTTCCAACTAGGAAAATTTAGTCACCTAGATTATGCCTCCAAAAAAGATGGTAATAATTTTTCGTCATTCTAATATTGTTATCTAACGTGAGATCTACTTTATAAAACATCCGATGGTGATAAAACCGATCTCACAAAATATGTAATGCCATACCTCTTGAATTGATTTGTGTCTATTATATTTAATCGTATGAAACAAAAAGGTAATTCTTTAGTTATTCATCGAGCAAATTCACACAAAAGTGTTTCGTGATGTTTTCAGATATTTACGAATTGGCTGTAGGTGAACCGATATCAAAATTACGGGATGATTTGCGGTGTCGTATGTGTGTGTAATGTATGATATTGTTTCCTCGATTACTCACAAACATATTGATAAATCAGAACCAAAATGGAGAATTCGTTTCATTTTGAATAGCTCTTTTTCTGGACAGCACATTCGATATCATTTACATCCAGTACACAAGCATAGTTCCTCACAATTCAACATGTAGAAAGGAATATATTAGTTTTATGAACGTTAGAATTGGCGTACAGCATACCCAAACACATTTCCGTAGTTGCACCGTTTACGTAATATGTCGTGACAACGTATATGATACTGTTTGGCCAATCACTTTGAACTATTAGTTTTTGTGTGTGTAATATTCGCTGTATAGGTTCTTTTACAATTACTTATGTACCTCTTAAAAACAAAAATAGCAAGGTGACAGGGATTTTTTATGAAGTTAACATTTATAATCTGATCAACAACTGAAGCAATACCATTCAATATGTTGTCATATGTGGTTAGCACCAACACCTAATAAAAAACAATTAAAAAATATATATGCAAAGTTTGATCACAAATCTCAACTTTGGTACTAACATACATAAATCTCTTAAAATATGGTGAACTACACCGCCAGGTAACAGATTAGTTATGTTATGATGAATGAAAATGTGAGAAAGGACCGATATTCGAACGCAGGACCTGCAGTTTAACGCTCTGACGCTCTACAAACTACAGTTGCAGTTAGTAGTTCGTTAGGTGAAGTTCCCGCGTTCAAATCTCGGTCCCGTGTCCCATTTTGATTCAACATAGCATAATTAAATTGAAGCTAAAGTTTCACGCAAGTATATTTGTATATTTTGAAATTTTTATGCAATTACTAAGTTATTTCGAAGTGTTCCAATTAATATTTAGTGGAAAGGAAATGGTCAAGAGTGACAAATGTTGTTGTCCGAATATTAACTCGAAAAAACGTCAAAGAATGTAAGTAATGTGACTATGTACGTCGATATTAGACTCGGTTGGAGAAGACTCCGACAGATCCAGCGGTTTCCTGACCCAGTGAGCTCTATCCTTTACTATGCATGGGCGCAGATGAAACAGCCCATTCGCAATAAAGTCCAATGATCATTTCTTCTACTCGCGTTTTCTTGTGCTACGCTATTTACGGCGTAAAGTAGTGATTGCAAGATGAGGAAGCATATGGCGGGACAAGGCGGTTTTCTGCGAAACTGACGCCAAAAGGGAAGAGCGCTTTTAACGTATCCAAATGAGCAGATTGACACATCATTGGATGGGGTTATAGTGCTATAATAATAAACCGTTCACCTGATGTATTAGTTTTCAAATATCATTGCTTTGCTAGAGCGTTAGCCTATACTTCCGTGACTAAACGTTTTGTAAATAATTTTAATTTTAGTTATACCGTACTTCACAAAAATTATATTACTTAACCATTTTTTCTAGATTAAGACCCATCAGTGTAAAGTAAAACGTCAAAAAAAGGTAAATGCTACAGTAGTGCCAGAATAAAAAGTGTTCTGACAAATTGTGATTGGTGATATTTCTCTCAACAAATAAAGATACGTAAAAACCGGTAATGTGACCTCTATTATATTGTTCTGCAGTGTAGTATTTATTAAGTTCCAGCTGGTATATTGGAAATTTACGAACGATTTAAACCAGTGTGAGAGAGAACTCTGACTTAAAAGCGGTGGACGTGAATGGCAAATCGAAGTAGACTTATCGCAAGCTGAGTTTTCAAAGCGCTCGCTCTAATATTGATTTCGAGCGCTTAATGCGCACTATCCATTGAAAAGATATTGCCTCTTTCACCCTCACTACGTTAATAGAATCAGCTCACACTTCTTAGATGCCCTTCAGAGACCCTTCTGAACGTGCCTATCTGACTAAACTAGGATCACTTCCGCAAATATCGCCATACGTACATACCAACACCAAAGAACTCTATTTTCCTTTTGAGCTTCTATTTGTTTTCTCTGAGTCGCCTCTTCATACTGGGGTGAAGCTGGCAATATGCCATCAAGACGCCTTTTAAGAGATAGCTGCAGCGACAATTGATAATGCTAGAGTGAAATGATCTTAGAAAGATAGTAGTGGCAGTCTAATCGGCTCCACCAACTCAAAACATGCCATCTGGTCTATCTCTCGAATGTTCTATAATAAGTAGTTAGAAGACGGACCTTTTTATCTTTTCTTTTTTTTGGGGGAGGGAAATGTATTTACATGCAAATTTCCATCAGTTGCAAGTTCGGTACAAAAATGTGCTTGTAATTCTCACCTAGCTGTCGGAATTATTGTCAACGAGAAGCGAACACGTGGATCACCATCCTCATTGTTCATATGTCTTCCTTATCAGATAACGCTTTTTTATCTCCTTTATGGAAATCGTGGGAAAAGTAATAGCAATAATAACACCTTTAACCAGTAAATTGCCTGATAGGTCAGAAAAGTGCAAGATTTTAGAGATGAAATTAAAAGCAAGAACAAAGAGCATGCAATAGAATGAGAATTTTTTACATTTTCATGACTAATAATTTCTAATGCTGCCCATTGTATTACTCAAGTTATGTAGTATTCATGAGCACTTCGTTGCTCTCTAGACATTTCTAAGATTTGATGTGTTATGTCTCAAGACTATATAGTTCATTGTTTGCTTTTAGTTCAAAGTAGTTGTTAAATGTAGAGGAAAGAGAATATAAATTATGACTTATCTTTCCAAATCTGAAAATCAATTACAGCTTCTCCAGCATTTTAAACTTGGTTCTCCTAGACCCCCAATAAAATTACGTTTCTCGATTATGCCAACAGGATGCGAGTTCATGGAAAAATATATTCATCGTTTGAAATACCTGTCGTCATTTCTTTAAACTCACTTGGGAGGTATTGATCACAATAAAAAAATCGTATTAGTAAAATTCGCAGAAGGAGGTTACGAGAAGCTAGTCCCACTTTATGATGAATTATCTACAGAAGCAGAACAGGGAGACCTAGATTAGTGGAGGCCTACAATCCAATCGTATGCAAAAATATCACGAGAAGATTTGCCGACCCCCAGGGGTCTGTTGACAATGGTTGTGCATGCAGCATCAGAACTAACATTTTCGATATGAACTCCCCGTATAGAACATCACATTATGAATTTTCCAATCAAATCTGGAGAATTCCGATTAACATTTGATTTACAGAATCCTCCCTCGTAGATATCCTTGGGTATATGTGACGGACATCCAGAGAATGTTATTTGATTGAACAAAACCTTTCGACACGTCCCCAATAATTGTTGTATAATGTTATTACCCCTATGTTCTTACCAGTTCTGCAGTTATCTATGTTTAGCACAGAGATTCTCCTTATGGCAGTTATTCTGGTGTCACTTTAAAGAAAAAAATCATAATAACCCTTGAGGAGTCCTTAAACCCATTCAATAGTTCATTCGATTGGTAATTCGCAATTTTTATGAAGGCCGAAGTAAAAAGGATTCTTATAAAACTAGAATTAACTTAAAAGTTAAATTTCTTGCGTAGATAAACTATTTCTATTTATAAACATTTTTAGTACCGTAATTTGCATCTTTTTGTACATCATTTGGGTCACTTCCCATGGTTCCAAGTATATCAATTTTTTCTTTATGGTCTTCAATTTTTTCTCTATTTTAAGAAAAGACGTAACTGAGTATTACTATTTTGTATTGGTGGTGGATGGTCATAATTTCCCCTCTTTTCCCCCTTCATTGAAAGACTACTTGGAACAAGTATAGCGAACATTGTCTTGCACTAAATAAGCATATATTTGCCGAAAATCATTGCAATTATTCTAATCATTCTTCGTTCCAACATTTTATCATTCATCAAACTGTAATGAGCGATGAAAGTGTGCATGAGAAGTTCCGTCTCGACAACAAACAGCACTCACTCGCTGTGACATGGCTAANTCGTATGGAAGCGAGCAGTCGGCGTGCGTCTCTGGCAATTAGCCATGTCACAGCGAGTGAGTGGGTGGGTGGGTGGGTGGTGGAGACGAAACGCCCCGTGTAGCAGGCAGGGAAGGGCGCTCCGCTCGCTAGGACGCGATGAGGCCATTCGCTGGTCGCTTCTGGAAGCCCTATTACTTATGTATTACTTCATCAGACGAAACGGCGATGCCACCGCCGCTGCCCCCGCCGCCGCAGCGAGCGGCTGAGTCTCCTGCAACGGCGATGGGGGTGGCGGGGGCGGCAACGGATGAACCGGTTGGGGGCGACGAACGTAACGACGAGGGAAGGGGTGGGATCGACGGAGGTTTATCTGGGTCTCCGAGTGTGGCGGTTCGAGGGGGGCGATGGTTTTGTTGGTAGCAGAGCGAGACTATGGGTAATAGCGGTGGCGATGGTGGCGGCGAGCGTTGCAGCTGTGACCGCGGTCTGCGGCATGGAGCGACGCCGCCGCGACACGCTGTACAGATCGATTGGGAAAGGCACTGGATGCGATCGAGAAAAAAAATGTAATGGGCAAGCTTCTTACGGTACAAGGGCAGCATCCTAAGGAGAGGCATTGCAACGGAGACAAATGCGTAAGATTCAATTAATTCGAGGAAGAGAGGGGAACAGAAAGCACGAAAATGGAAAATGGCATTTAGAGAAAGAGACGGCTTATCGGTGAAGGAGAAAATACTCGAAGTCAATGTTATGGTTGTTACATAGACGCTTCGGAGATGTATGACTTGCTGCAATTCGTAACTAATAATTAGTTATTTCCAATTTTCCAAAGAATTCTTAAAGTTTATTCTTTAAGAAAATCGAAAATGGAGTATGAAAAAATCTCCGCACATTTTTTAACATAACCTTTCAACATTTCTGCATCATGACAAAAACATTGCAGTCGCGTTGATGAAGGTATACTTTCACCTAATCCACGACAACCACCGGAGCCATATCCCTGTGTTTACAGACGGGTCGAAGCAGGCCGATGGCGTTGACTGCTTCATGGTGTTCCCCCGTAAAACATGAGGCTACCGTCGTTGGCGACTTATGCAGCGTTTACACCACTTACGCCATATTGAGAGCACTACGATCAACAAAGTGCTCCCACGGATCAAATTTCCTGATTTGTTCTGATTCTCTAAGTTTCCTTCAAGCAATCCAGCCTGTATCCAGCTGATAAGCTGATCCAGAACATCCTGGATGTACTTTTCTCCCTCCAAAGTGACGGAAAGGACATAATGTTTTGTAGGATTCCTGGACACGTGGGAATCAGAGGAAATGAGGAAGCAGACGTATCCGCAAAGGCGGCATACCCTAAGAATCGCCTGGCTTTTCTTCACGATTCCAAAAGGGGATATCCTAAATTCCATCAAGACAAGGATTCCGAGTGAATGAAACAATGAGTGATTGACTGTTGAAAGGAATAAGCTACGACATATCAAGTCCTCTGTTAAGTCATGGGGCAGATCCTGTAGGTCAACCAAGCATTTGAGGTCTTGCTGATCCACATGCGCAAAGGACATCTCACAAATCGGTATCTCTTATTACGTGATGAACCCGGTTGTGAGGAGCGTAGCTCTTCTCTGACAGTGCATCACCTAGTAACTGATTGCAGAAAATACACGAGAATATGGAGACAAATTGGTCTGGCTGCAGATTACCAACAATTCTAGGAAATCAAACGGATGATGTCAATAAATTGTTGAATTTTATTAGTAGATCGGGGCTCCTCCCACAAGTTATCGAGAGGGTTTTAATTTGCATTCTTCTTTCCTCGTCCCTTTCTTCTTTCCTTTTATTCTGCCTTTCCGTAGTTTGAAAATTAAAATTTTCAGAATTTATTTCATATTCGATATAATGTATTGGCCAACTGTTTCCTTTTCTTTCCTCTCATCTATGTATTGAGATATTTGTTGAATTCAGGAGTATTTTTAGTGGGTATGGTCGAGATATTCAGCGAGTCCCACACACGGGGAAGAGTCTCTACGGCTCTTCCTTATGGTGCGAAACTACATTTTTCCCCACATGCAAGGGCTCTAATGACCATGACGAGACCTAAAGTTCCAAGAAAGAAAAACCATCACACCTCAACTTAGGATTCATCCTGGTGATGTAGTAGGCGTCCCCCGGTCAATTATAGCATACAGAGAAAAAGGAGTGTGAGAGAGCGAACGAGCAAGAGAAAGTCTGAGTGATAGATGGATGGAATATGTAAGAGAGGGAGCCGGAATGAGGTAGAATGAGAGAGACAAGCAGAGGTGGAATAAGAGAGGCAAAAAGAGGAAATAGTGCGGCAGAAAGAGGAAATAGGAAATAGGGAGGCAGAAAAGGAAAGAGATATGTAGGAAGAGAGGGGTAGAAAGTAGAGAAAGACCGATGGTTACGAGATCTTCGGATGTAGCCTCCAAAAATAACAGCTCACACAAAAAGTGACAGGAGACCAATAATGAGGAACAGACGGATTATGCGAAAGAGAGGGCACCAATACAATTATCGGATCAAACAATATCAATATCAAACTCTATATCATATCAAACACACACACACACACACACACATATATATAT
>NNCF01131192.1:0-15898 GCA_002313205.1 Laupala kohalensis | reverse complement strand
ATATATATATATATATATATATATATATATAATGGTTCTGCATTGAAGGATCAAAATGTAATGAGTATGTATTACATCCGCTGTTTCCGACATTTTTGTTAATCCAATATATATGAGATTTAATTCGTGGGAGCGTAAATTAGAAAGTACGAATAAAGTTCCATGTGTAGAAGACCAGATGTTGTTGAATATTGCATTACTAAAGGTAGTATTCCTTAATGAGCCGTAGTATTGTAGTACTGTACGTGCTACATGCTTTGGGATCACAATTAGTACTGATTTAGGCGCAACTACTATTCAATACACTCTCTAACAATGTAACATTATCCTAAGAAACATAACACGACCTTAGTGATCCAATGAATACAACTTGAGTTTCCAGTCCTGGTGGCGGGGCCACGGGACTTGCTCTTTCAAATTCTATAATTAATTACTAGAGGGCGACACTATTTCAAATAAGCAAGCTAGATTTTATATCTTTCGAACCATTGCTCTTGCAAAACCACTCCCGTTTGCAAGAGGTCCCCTGGGGGTCCGTACCCAATCCCGTCAAGAATGCTTTCGGCAACTGATCGGTTCCCATGGAAAGTGGGGAGGTGCTTTGCAATGGGCATCGGCGTCTATTCGACCAACGTTGACCGGAAAACCATCTAACACGATCAGAGATCCTTATCAGGGGTCTCGATGGTCCCACCGTTGAGAGGGAAAACTTTCAAATAGTGTGTGTTCAAAAACAGTCTTGAGGACAGTCTGTTCAGGGAGGATGTTCCAAACATTATCAAAGACGCTACGGGCCCAAGAAAGATAACGCCTCGAACAGACGGGAGAGACCCCGGTCTTAGCGGTTACCCATCAAACGCTCGAAAATCGAAGGTAGTCCCGTAAATGGGGAGAGGATTCATCCTCGGCACTACTCCTCGCGGGTTGGGTAGCCCCCTGGGGGCTAAAATCCTTGCGAATAGACAGTTCGGTTTATCACAGGACAAACGGTTGAGGCCCCATTACGTCCCGGACCCAATTCCAGTGTAGCGGCTGGACAAAGGATCGGACGCTGGGGGTTTTCTCGAAGTGGAGGAGCTCCGAACGCGAGCCCGGTTGTTACTCAGCACTTTATACTGAGTAGGCGGTGCAAGGACGGTAGCCCTTAGGTGGGCCCCAGTCCACCTGCGCCCCTTAATTGGGTTGGACTCTGCTGGGTAGTGGTTTGCCTACGCGTGGGTAGGAGACGAAAGTCTCTGTTCGGTGAGCTGGATTACCGCACGGTTAGTGCTGTGCTGAAAATTATCGAAGCGAGCTAGGTGTCTCACTGTTTACTGGGAGGTCTGATTCTTTGAAATCGGGCAGGTGCTGTCGGCACTACGTGGCTCCTCTCCTCTAGCCCGATCTGTATGGATAGAGGGCCCCGACGTGCTTTGTCCCATCAGGTAGCTAATATGTCAGGGCCAGAGGGAAAGAGCAGATGAGGGTGCGCTGGGTGCTACGGTCTCAAGTGTTACTGTAGTCCTCTGAAGACACCTTTTGACCAAGCCAGTCCAATGGAGACAAGTATTTTTAACGAGAAGCGCAAATCTCGGGAAATTGGTGTAACCGCGTTGGCTGCTCTGAAGGGTCTGCCCACCTCTATAGAACCACTTTGATGATGACGGAAAATGCACCTAATGACTTTGCAGCTAATGACTCGCTTAGGTCTTAACCTATGATATATCTTGTCATTAACAATTTTAATGAATTGCATTAAAATACGTTAGAGTGAATGTACTTTATTGAAATTAAGCGTAAATTAAGGTCCGTAGTATTTCATGAAAAACTGAAACAGGTTCCCTTCGGAATTCTGAAGACATAGGGAGAAATGATCAGATGATTTCCTAAATCCGAGGACCATGATACCATTCCTTCAAGATGCTATAAACGAGTAGTGTGAGTATTCTGTTAGTGATTGAACTTTTTCCCTATTGTATTGCCGGTGCTCTTGGCTAGTAATTGTAGGAATACTTGAGAATTTCTTGTTTTTGTGGGGCTTTAAGGGTTCGTCAACAACAAGGTCATAAGAGCCCAAATTTCTTGTTAGTGCTCTTTGAAATATATGAAAGACTTCTTTTGAAGGTCGGTTTCATTTAGGTCCTTAAATAAATGGATGTCCTACTACAAGATGAAATTTCGCTAGCCTTCTGTATATTCAGAAAAATACCCTATTCGGTTCTAAACAATCTCTCCTAAAATATAAAAATTGCAAGTCTATGGTGTTTTAAGAAAACAACATTTTTTCTAAAAAAAATGAAAGTATAAAGCAAAAATTATTTCGAGAGGGTTCATAAAGTAATTAGTTGTCACGTATTAATTTTTTAAAAGTGTCCTGTATTCGGCATCTCTTATATGAGGTGGTCAAAGGAGTAGTGATGAAGCTGAATACAATGCCCTTTGAGAAGCAACGTGTTTTATTAGATGGGTTGTAAAGAATGAATAATATATTATTTTTAATATATTTAGTGAACACTGCTTTGAAATAACTATGCATCAAATGTGTAAAATTATTG
This sequence comes from Laupala kohalensis, assembly GCA_002313205.1. Taxonomy (NCBI): domain Eukaryota; kingdom Metazoa; phylum Arthropoda; class Insecta; order Orthoptera; family Trigonidiidae; genus Laupala; species Laupala kohalensis. The sequence goes on along the minus strand of NNCF01131192.1, from coordinate 13,364 downwards.
GAAGAAATGAAATATGTATGTATATCGAGCTATGGACCACGTAAGGCTCAGTTATTGATTTGAGTTTACTCACTAGTCTCGTCTAATTTTTACCGAGAATTTTTAGGAACGGAGGAACTAGATATGATGCAGACCACGGTATCCGAGCATTACAACTGCGGTTGTTAGTCTCAGAGGTCGGGCTCTTCATACATCACAGCTAATTAAACTGGGACATGGATACATAGAGCTACAAATTTTATCTTGCTCCGCTCGGGTATCGAACCCGGGATGACTTGGTGACGAGCAATCATGCTGACACCGTGGCCACGACAGGGACTTAAATGAAATATTATACAACATTTTTAGTGGATGTAATTGAAATACTCCACCTTTCCCTCGAAGCCGGAACAGATTACCTGTAGGTTACACCAATTTCCCTCAAAGATGTAACTGGTTTAGGAAAATAAAAAGGCAAGATTTACAGTGTCTGACGCAGTTGGTTCTTAAAATATCCATCGCAATACCAAATCATTTTTATCAATCTTTACTATGTGCACCTTATGACAACAGGGAATCGTATTAATCACTGTCTTACGTCACTGTTCCCACGACCACAATAACCATTTACCTCGCAAGTCAAACTTGTGCTGTTAAATATGCGGAGCGTTATGATGTGTCTCTCTATTTGATCTAAAAGGTTTTGCCATGGAGAATACAGATATGACCTGAACTTAATATTTAAGAAAAGTGATTTATACCTCTTTTCCTTTCACCGCCTCATGTAGTAGCAAATACTTCCTGTTTCTGTTCAGACTCGTCGGTCCACGCACGGACGTCCAACCACCGTGGTTCGTGAGAGAGAGTGACTATGAGTGACCGCATATTGCCAAACTGAGCTGTTGGACTAATGTGTCAAAAATACAAAATCATTGAAGGAATAATACTGGTGAGACTAAATTTCTTTTTGTGTAGAATTAAATCATTCGTGTAACATAAGTAGTTGTACTTATTTTGGTTTCAACTTGATAAACATAACCTCACAGGCCATTTAAGAGAAATAATTGGAAAAATTGTTGGTGGTGAAATACGTTGAGAAAACACTTATTTTCAAAAGAAGACAAACTATTGAATAATACAAGTGATGGAACTTTAGTTTCATTTGTAGTAAATTTTCCGTTGTATTTCTCACATCACTTTTATCTATAGGTTACGGGCATTTGAGAAATATATTGCACTTTTCCCAAGGTGAAATCACGAAACTGTTGCGCTCGGCCGCCATACTTGTACATGTCCTTATGCATTTCAAATGAGTCAAGTGAGTTTCTGGATATTGTTTGAACTATACTATTAATGGATAGATACAAATTAAATCAGATTTTTCTTCACTATTATTTATACTGTTGTGTTTTAAAACAATTAGAATAAAAGTCAAGAAAACAATTATATATCTCTGTGATTCGACTAAATTGAAGTGCTGGTGCCTCTTTAATTGTGTAAGATACGAAATTTAGAAAAATATAACGAGTTCCTCGGAGGAATCCTCAAACCGTGTTCAACCCTAAGCTACAAGGAAATGTAATAAACTTTAATCCTGGCCCGGGTTTTTCTCCGTTTTTCCTTCTGGTAGAGGCGGATTTATCATACAGGTTCTCTAGGCTTTGTCTAGGGGCGTGTTTATTGTAACAATAAGTCGTGAATTTAGTGTTATTTCAATTCTTATGATTTTTAAACACTCAGAATAATCTTGCTTACTTGCTTGCTTAATCGGTACTTCAGGCATTGATGCCTATACCGTACATCATGATTGGAACAGCGTTCCATTCATGATGTTTTTCAGCTTGAATACCACAAGGGCTCGCCACACCCGAGGGTGATTAATGAAATGATTTTTGGGTGATTTTTATGAATGATTATGGCGGTGGGATGATGATGAGTGAATGTTGTGGTGGAATGATAGGCAGGGGAAACGGGAGAACCCCGAGAAAACCTGCCGCGAGCACCGTTCCGTCCACCACCTCGGATTCTACNTCTTATGATTTTTAAACACTATACTCAGAATAATCTATAGTTCGATAATAACTTGTACATGTAATTTTTTGCTTAAAATTACAAACATATTGACATTCTATTAGTATTATAACTCGCAGCTAACTTTTTATCTTATCTAGGAACTTATTCAAAAATATTTTGAATCCGCCTCTGCCTTAGGCCCCTTGATCGGAATTGATGGGATGGTCCCTTGCTTGCTTCCGGAGAGAAAATTAGTTTATTGTCCTCCACGTGGTCATACGCAGTTTGTACTGTTTTTTGACAATAAATTTATTTATAAATTTATTTACATGTGTTATCACGTGTATTTTCGATAATTTTTGTTCTGTATAAATATTTGAACATTTCATACTACATTACAAAAACTGTTTATTCTGTGTAATTCTTTATATTAATTCTAATTTAGAAAAATAGCAAAACCCTATGATTAAATTGCACGGAAAATTTAATGTAACTAACATTCTCTACGATATGAACTTTTAGTTTTATGTAGCAAGACTATTTTACTGACGTGAATAATATGTATGTCAAATGCTATTTTATCCCATCTGCTATTTGTAGACAAGTTTCTCACAGTTTCAAATTTAGCATTAATAAAAGTAACAGAACAGTAATTAACATCAGAATAGTTAAAAAGTTTATGATACACATTCTCAGACACGTCAGAACGGTTATTTGTTGGAACTCAAGTGGTTAAGTAAAATTCTTTTCAATGAATGTGTCAAGTAGCTTTATTTCTTGAAATTTTTAAATTGTATTATCATCTAATGTATATGGTGATGATAAGAATTATATTTCTACGGAGAAATGAGACAATTTTAGATCATAACATCACCTTCGAAGTGTCCGGACGTTCTTTAGGATAGAGTAGGGCATAGAATGAGTGGGAATGTTATGTCAGCATGGACGACAAAAATCTGAAAACTTTTATTTTATTTTCAAGCATTATCGGAAATACGGAAACTAGTTTTTGGATGTTTGAATTAAAAACGTTTACATACAAAAACACCGAGGTTATCTTAGTTCATGAGGTAAAAAAACAATTTGTAACAGACCTTTTCACCCAAATTCTCCCTTCGTAACCGGAAAACAAAAAAAATTCTACCCTACTGAGCTGCAATCTCAGAATTTCAAGATCCTATTTCTATAGTTTCATCTCTTTTATTATTAAGAATAAAAATTTATTCTTAATAAAATTTACATAGGTGGAAATCATGTCACTCTGAGTTAATACCTCATTACGGTGATGTTCGCTATTTTTATTTCACTGTTTTTCTTTTTTGTTCTTCATGTTTGTAATTTAGGATCAGTGGCTTGTATGTGTAGTCGAGGAAGTGCGGACGGAAAACATCTTTTGAGAGTTCGATCTAAATTCTTCTTTGCGAGAGACGCGTAGTTTCCTCATTATCAAAATGAATCCCGCGAATCCTTAGAGATAATCGATGTTACCTAAGAAGCACATCGCTTCGCTGGGAGTATCAATTTCAATCGATTTCTCCCTTTCTCTAATCCGAAGGGGCTTCGTTTGTTACTTAACCAACTCTCTCTGCGCGCTAAACGACAGCCTGCTCACCTATCCTGAGCTCCTTCATTATGCATTCAAAGTTCAAACTTCTCTCAGGTTTCTCAAACAAAATTCTCTCGTTTGAAAATCACGTCCCAATTTATTTTCTAAAATACATTTATTATTGTGCAAACTATTTTTATTTTATTTCCATTATGGGATATTCAAAATTATATTCAAATAATTGTATATACTTCTGCTACTAATAATGTTGCAAGTAGAACGACCTTCTATCGCAGATAATAGAGCTTCTGCTGAAGACAATTTAATCTTCACTTTCTTAAATGTGCATGTCAGCAGACGATGTTTTCAATTCCAGAGACAGCACAAAATTGAATTAAAATGAGAAGATCATACGTTTGATAATTACTTATAGGAAATACATCAGACCAAAGAAGTTTTGAAAGAAAATATTATAGATTAACAAAATTGAAATTCAGCAAAGAATTACACAAAGAGCGAAACCGAGTGTGCTGAGTGAAGAGTCTCTTACTGTCAACCAATATGAATGGGACAAAAAATAATAAAAACTGAGTAAATATAAATAAATGTGCATGTCAACAACACTTGTCAAAGATTTAAAACTCAAAAACTTTAACATTATGTATAATGTTAAAGTTTTTAGAGTTTTAAATCTTTGACTTTTGTGAAGTACAATGTATCTGGTTAATTTTTCTTTCTATTCAATTTTTTTTCTTTAACTTTTGCTCCATGCGAGCTACTGCGTAGGATGTCCCTACCCTCGGCAGATACTTTTATGATGTTATTCAAAAAGAACTTTTGAGTTTGCAGCCGTACGACCTAGTCTTCCCACTCCTCTTTCTCTTTGACGTACAACTGCCTCTCTCCAAAACCCCTCCTCCTCGGGTGCGAACTTGTTTGTTATCCTTTCCTGTTTAATATTTTTCTGAATAAATCTCAATTGAAAGTAATAAATTAATAATTACAATAATTATATATAAACACGTTTCGTCTCAATCATAAGGTGAAAGACTAAAACATACTGGCTACTGCCACGGCAAGGCAATGAGGGTTTTTTACCTGGTCAAGGAATAATACAAACAGATGCGCGAAGGGCTTACATTGTAAAATATACACAGAGTAGAGAGATGTTATTTAAAAAGACATGGTGTCATAAATGTCTGGTAAATTATTAGTATCAATTTGTACATTCAACGCATGACAATGAGATTTATTATGCAACATTTCTGACATTCTTTTAAAATGACATGATTCAATATCTAAAATTATAACATTCTCTTAATTTATATTATGGTTAATGTTGATTCAAAGTTCCAATGTACTAAGTTTCGATGTTATTTTTATGTTTTTTAATCGAATGCACCAGTACTCTTTTTGTCTGACCAATGTATTCAAATTGTCTTAGGGCAGGTTTGTACAGTTTTTAAAACTCACATTCTACTTGGGATTTTTAAACACATACTTGTACACACATTCTACTTGTCACGAATTTGTTCCCACAAAACTTGGACCTGGGAAATTTTCTACTACATAGTATGTTGGACACGTGTATTTTAAGCAATGCAGATTCAGTTCGTAAACATTATTTAAATTTATTTACGAAACTAGATTTTGCACTCCTGTCGAACATTATTTTAGATGTTGAATCAACAATGTATGCCGTCCCCGAAAAGACATTTCTCATTTACAAAATTCTCGAATGTTATTGAACTGGTAATTAATTTTTGGTATTCACATAATGTTATTTAAAGATGTTTCGTTGGGATGAGATTGAGCTATACGCGGACTGTGGGTGATTGTAATTAATGAAGAGGAAATACCGAAAAATGTCCTAAAGTTGACTCACATGTTACAGTAATATTATTGTTGTTACTATTTGTAATATCTCAAGTGCAAGAAAAACCATAATAATATTTTGAATTGTTCAAATAATGATGTGAACTACGACCCAAAATTGACGAAAAGTGCGGCTTACCACCTTTTCATGGATTCCGGAAGCAGACCTCTCTACATTCCTTTTTCCGCTGACGCTGTTAACCGTCAGCATAATGTGCAACCGCTGTCTGTTCCGTCGCTACCATAGTACGGTATTGCACACTACATAATTATTAACACAATGCACACATTACTGGACAAACATGAAACTAGACAGAATCAATAGAATATGTTCGTTCCCAGGAACGGGTCAATTAGATTTACAAATATCGATGGGTGTTTCAGAACCGCTTCGAGCACATAAATTGAAGTTCTTTTGGTTTTTGGTTCTGGAAAGTATGCTTTATGCAGATATGATATTGATTGCAAAATAATAACACAGGTGCAAAAAAATAAAAAAATAAAAATTGATATATTCCGAAGACTTAACCTATATATCCCTACGTATTTTGACGCTCCAAATACGGGGCCAGAGTTACTCCATCACACTCGATTTTTTAACCGCGAAAAACCGCTTATGACCAAAGAAAGTACGAGTGTAAAAAAACTGGGGGTGACGCACCAATTATTTTCTATTTCTGTGAGTCGTTTATAAAATATCAATTATTCGCCAATTTATTATTAATTATTACATTAATTTAAAACGACCTTATTTAATTACATGATAAAACAACAACAATTTCGTAAAATACATTCATTCTAACACTTGATTTCAATTTGTGAAAAGTCTAGAAAATCGTTTTTCGAGTTTTTGTCATTTAGTGTAAAGTCAGTTTTAAAACATAAATGCACTTCACTTAACATTAAAAGTCAATTTAAAGACGCTTCAATTAAAACTATGCTTCAATGCTTAAATTGTATATTCATCAGAAAACAATATGAAATTTAAAAATACACCTGAGCTGGAGATCGAATCTTCAGGTGAGATACGCCCTGAGTTGGGATTTTAATAACGTAATCAGAATTTGGGAAATAAAATTGTTTGGTTCCGATTCTGGAACAGGTTCTATAATATTTTGTAATAATTGTTCCAGTTCAAGAAAAATAAGAGATTTATCTGTGTTCTTAATTTAGATTAGGGTCAGTAACGTACTTTCTAGCTGCAATTATGTACTATACTTAGGTTCTTGTAAAAGGGAACCCCTAGATCACCCTTACAATTACAAACGTGATGGGGAAAGCATTTTCTCATCACTTGCTAGATTTATAGTGGTACACATATTATTGAAGTGGTACACCACATTGCCAGAATACCTATTGGAAATGTTTACAAGGCATCAATCACGCAGCCACTTTTTTCTCTTTGTAATTCACATTATCTATCCAACAATTTCAAAAAAGTATTTACTTTGTAGCCACCTTTCTTGTGACTTCCTCCTCACATCGCTCGGTGACATCATGAAAGTGCGTATAACTCTTTCAATTCCATTAGATCTAATTTAGACTCGAAGATGTCAGACTCGAACCTCACAAATTTAAATCTAACCTCACTTATTTAAAAAACGCGGAGCGGTCACCGAGATGGCAGTTTCCCCACGATTTTGAGGTTTATATCGTTCAAGTTGTGTCTGTGACGCCATGGTGACGTGATTTATGTTGTGCGACTCGATAGAGATGGGTGGATACAACGTATTGCGGTGGTGATGACGTATTGCGTAGTAATACCCAGCCCTGATGAAGGAAATACAAGTTTCCGAAACGGTGGTCGTATTGAAAGATTTTTTTTTCTTTCCTGGACCTCTCCTCAATAATTGGTATTTATCACGGATAACGGGGTCAATAACATTGAAGTAATATATCGTTGAAGTTCGCATTATTTTAACTTACTTTTATATTGCAGTATTTGTAAATGGGAAATGTAGATATTGAAGATTATCTACATAGAGCGATAGGGTGTAGGAGATGGGCTGAAGGGTTATTATTAGTAGGTGGGCCGGTTAGCTGGGTTTACCAACAACTTAGCCCAAGAGGTGGTGTTAGTAGGAGTAGTTAGTAATAGTAATATGGAAATAGTAAGAGGTGGATAGAAGGATTGTTTGCTTTTCAGTATATGAACTGGGATATTAATGGTAAAAGCTACAAATTTTTCTGGTCCCGCCGGTAATTGAACCTGGAGTGACTTGGTGGTGAGCGAGGACGCTAACCCCTTAGCCACCGGAGGGACCTTAGTTTACTTGCCCGGGCAGTAAAAATATTATATTTTGTCTCTTTACTATAACACGAATATCACTATACGACTGTTCATCTCTGTACCCCACTACCTACATTTCTCTGTTTGTTTCACCATTATCAATCTGTCTTTGCAATGTGTGTCCATCACCTTCACCATCCAAACTCTGTATCGTTTCCTAGCTCAAGCATTGGTTAGTATCACCGTCTCTTTCCTTCACCGCATCCTTATTTCCTCCTGCTTCCCTTTCCATCCCGACCGCCCATTCTCCCTGCCACCCCCGAACAGAGCGCCAGCAAACACCCAACGGGCTCATGAATTCCTGACGTTACGAATACCAGGGCACATACATATGAGCCTCTTAGCCAGCAGTTGCTCAGCAGCATCTCCCCGGACTCCGCGCCCCCCACCCGGCGTTCGTTCACTGCTTGTCGTAAGAGCTCGTTTCTTCAACCTCACTTCACTTGGAGTTCTCATTATGCCTCTTCTATTCTAATGCCACACCCATCTTTCTTCGTTTGACCATCGATTATTAATGCTACTTGCCCCTCTTTACTTCGGTCGGATGCTCGTACATTTCTCATGCATTCACAAATTTCTACTTTTTTATTTACGTACTGTACAGAAAAATAATCAAAATATTATCTATTTTTTATATCGAAATTATTATTTATGATGTAATTTGTAATGACAGAAAAAACATCTTTCATTTCATTCATGATTCTCTTCAGCTCGGTAAGTTTTTCAAACCATAAAATTTAGACTGCTTTGATGCCAAAAGTTGGTTTTTTTTCTGCATCTGAATATGGAAAAAAATATATATTGGATTGTCCTCCGTATTGTTGTACGCAGTTGTAAATGCTTTCTAACAATAAATTTATTTTAATTTGACCCTAAAATATTATATTTATAGTGTGTATTTTTCTTTTAAAATGGTAGCTACAAAAATACAATGAATTATTTTTAATCGTTTCAAAACCAATTCAAGATTTTTCTTGCGACTTAACAAAATTAACAAACTGAACAATTTTCTATCCAAGCTTCAATTGTGGAAAGTCATTGTGTAGAAAGAAGAATAAATGAAAGAAACAAATTGAAATAAGAGTAGCTTCGAACTAGATGAGAAACTTCTATGTTATTCGATGCTTGGGGGTGGTACGTCGGAATTGATCCAACTGGGAAACTTCCGACACAGACCAGATATTCTAGGGGTAAACAAGGAGAACTTTTAAACAATAAATCCTGAATTTAAAAAAAAAAGGAGCGGAATTATTTAAAATTCTGGAGGAAGATATTTGAAGAAAATCGTTTTATTAATTTCTTTCATTCTAATTTACTACTGATAAAAATATATCCTTAATCGAATTGTGAATGAACTTAAAACTAAAAGAAGGAATTATATGCTGTTCACCTTGAATGTATATTGTTCTACTAGTTCTTAAAACATCATTAACTAAAACAAATTAAAATTGTTAACAATTTTTGGAATTAGTATTGTTATTATAAAATTTAAAATTTCATATATTTCGTATTCTGAAGATTGGGGCACAATGAGATTCTATTATTACAGTTTCGTAATGATGTCTACCCTATAAATGAGTATTAATTTTGTTTCCCTCGATACCATCATCCATTGGATAAATTAAAACGAATCATTATTCGCAGCTTTACTTCTGGACGGCTCCTTGCGCCTCCTTGACCTTCTAGTTTGCTACTTCCGTTCTTCAAAATTGCAATTAAAAAAAGAATTAATACAAGCTAGTTTTCCTTACGTTAAGGTCTGTGTTCATATTGTCCAGTGACTTTTTCATTCGCTATCGAAATATATCGGAATATTCCCTGATATTAGATCGCATATCTTAATGACGCATATCTTGAACAACCTAACCAATTTATGAAGAAACCAATTAGTAATTATTTTTCCTTTCTTGTTCTGTTAAATTTTAAAAACTCTTCTCGTTATCTGCTTTGTCTAGAATCAGCAAAACTCAATCGTGTGATTTGCGTGGACCATTTTCTTATTCGTGGTCTTCATTGGCCACAAGTCTCATTTGTCACATTACAATCAAGAAGATTCCATTGTATACATGAAATATTAATAGAACTTTGACATATCAGCCAGCGCATTTACAACCTGCTGTGGGCCACCTTCTCGACTTGCGTAATTCTTATACAATTATTGAATCAAAAAATTTATTATATATTTAATCATGAAAATGAGTCTTTACACGACAAAATTCAACTGCTGAAGTACTACGTGTCATTTTCATTATATTTGTCTACAAAATTGTCATCTACAATCTAGGAGACCTTAAATAATGTCGCAATTACATAGTGTTTCGAGAGTAATAGTTTGCACCGACAAATACTCTAAGGAAGAGAAATAACTGTAAAAATTCATTATATTTTGTCTCGAACTAAAACAATAAGATTGTCGCGAGACACCTTCGAACAGAATCTTTTCACACGTCCTCAAGCACTATTTCACTGGTCTTTGGAGCTAGTTCTAATGCGTATCAAGGAATAAGTAAGAATAAAATAAGAATCTGGTACATATGGGAGTATTTGTTTTTAATTTTTTTCTACCGCGGTATTTGATACACATGGTAGGTGAGATAGAACCTCTAATAAAATAAGACCCCCCAGGGGCCCCGAGCTGAGTCTGGCATTACTTCCACTTACTTGTGCAAGGCTCCTTCCTTTCTCTTTCCTGACCTTCCTTAGTCACCTCTTGTTCTTTTCGATCCCGACGCTATTAGGGCAAGGGTATCTTTAATTTTCCTCATTTTTTAAAAGATATATGTTTTGATATATTGTAATTCAGGAGGGTTTTTAGTGCGTACGGTTGAGTCATTCAGCGAGTCCCACACGCGGGGAGAGTCATGTTGGCTCTCCTTAGTGCGTAACTGCATTTTCCCTACCTGTACAGAATTCTAGGGCTCTGTAGGTGTCTCTCTGTAATCTCCTCACTAGCCAGCACTCTGCTTCTCTTGCCATTTCAATCTGCAAGCATTGCTGCCATTCTTGCCAATATTTTTTGGTAATCTGACTGCCATTTTCTTTGATCCAGTAAACTTCTCTTCCTATCTCATACTGATTCAGATCTGTGCTCTTCAAATGCACACTGCAGTTTTGCTCTGGAACAGTTTTTTCAGCAGTCAGCAGAGTTGCAGCCCTTTCCCTTGCCTGACATTCACTCCTGAATGGTAGCCTCCTTTTTTCACAGCATATTGTCTAAAATGGATGACTCAACAAATATTCTGTTCTATATCATTAATCTATTCTTTTGAAAACAGGAGACCCACAGTATGTTCCAGTCTTTTATTAATTTAATTTATGTGAATATTGAATACGGGAATAAGAATAATGTAATATGAATATTTGCGCTAAATAAATGACTTTGCAATAAGAAAGACAGAGGGTCCAGATGACTGCTGATTTCACATGGAAAGACCCTGTTTTGTAATGTGTGGCATATACCATCAAAGAGATAAGTATTAACAGAGAGGCTTTAAGTATTGCATATTGAAGTGACTTTAAATAGAACTGCTTTCCTGATCTCAGAGTAAATTTGTTTGGCCCAAATATTCATACCACATTATTCAATATTCACATAAGTTTGTTCATGAATAAAAGACTAACATAGTATACGTCTTCTATTTTTAAAAGAATAGATTAATGATATATGAACATAATGTTAATTTTAGGCAATAAACCTCAAATAAGGAGGTAGCTATTGACTGTAGAACATCTGGAAAGGATTAAGGCAGCTTGTTAAAGAAAAATCTGTCTGAAGGGAAAAATTTACTGTAGTGTGCATTAGAATGGTGCAGCTCCAAATCAGAAAAAGATAGAGAAAGATGATTACTGGACTCATGCAAGCAAATTACATAAGTCATCAGTAAGAATGGCAGAAATGCTCACAGATAAGAATAACAAGAGAAGCAGAGTGCAGGCAAGTGAGGAGATTACACACACACATTCCAGGTGGGAATAAATATTAACAATGAACCTGAGGTTCAGGGGTCTCATTTGAGTGAATTCTCTTTAAGAATGCTCCTCATAGAACATGTTTTCACATCATTGTAAATTACTTTCAATTTCATGGTCATGGTCAAATATTGTTTCAAGGACATGAACAAATGTATTGCAGGGAGTTTACATGCTGCATCTGATTAAGTTCCACCTTATACAGGACTGTGCACATTAGATTGAGAAAAGGCATTGAAGTACCAAACAATTACTGAATGTAATAGACATTTTGGAGAACTGATGAAAATTGTAATGTATTTGTCTCACCGCATTAACTCTTTTGCAGTTTTTTCCACAAATGATACAAATGGTGCACGTTAATGAATTGCAGGTAGCTGCCTACAAACTAAATAACTTTCATGGAAAAGAACCCTTTTCATAAACAACATTGTAATCCTGGAATAATTTGGGATATTGCTGGTATTTTTCTTGATGAAGACTGTGTGTTTCTGCTCCGATTTGATTTCAGCCATGATGTATGCTGCTCTTACTCCTTCCACACTCCTACATATGCATCGACCACATACTGTTGGAATTGTATCTCAGAATGGTGAAGAAGATTCAATTCAACTTGAACCTCCAAGGGATAGGAAAAATCTTGTAGTAATGGCACAGTCAAATGAGTGGAATCGTTATCCATATTCAGTCTTCCTGGAAGATTTCCCAATAAAAAATGGCCAATGGATCTAAATGAGGTTTCATGTGCTTTGTTTCTCCTTGTTTGTACTGTCTTCATCAAGCAAATTTCCCAAATTCTTCCAGGACTATGTTGTTCATAACAAGAGTTGCCCTTCCACTTGTGCTAGGCTCCTTCCTTTCTCTTTCCTGACCCTCCTTGGTCACCTCTTGTTCTTTTCGATCCCGACACTATTAAAACTAGGATATCTTTCATTTTCCTCTTTCTTCTTCTTCTTCTTTTTAAATGAGATATGTTGATATTTGAGTTGTAATTCAGGAGGGTTTTTAGTGGGTATGGTTGCGTCATTCGGCGAGTCCCACACACGGGGAGAGTCACGTTGGCTCTCCCTAGTGCGTAACTGCATTTTCCCTACCTGTTCAAGTTTCAGGGCTCTAATGACCTCGATGTTGACAAGTTGTAAAACCCCACAAAAAAAAAGAGAGAGAGAGAGTTGCCCTCTGTGAAAGTAATGTGAATTGTACGCAGTTACGTGCAATTCACTGACATGCACCATTTGTATAATTTGTAGAAATAACTTCATGAGTGTTAAGAAAGCTGGGGGAAAATACATGAAAATATTCTTCAGTTCTCCTCCAAAATGTCTATTACAGTCGGTATTCCTTTGATATTGCAATGTTTTCTCTCAATCCAATATGCACAATTCTGTATAAGATGGCACTTCATCAGGAGCAGCACGTAGGAGCCCTGCGAAACATTTGTCCATTTCCTTGAAGCAATATTTAACCATGACCATGAAATTGAAAAAAAATTGAAGCTGATGCAAAAGCAAGGGCATTATTGTAATTATGGATACTACGAAGATAGTGTTTTATGGAGTATTAATAATAATTTTTGTTCTATGTGAACTTTTAAGCGGATTGCAACTTGTTCGTCATTTAACTTTTACATCAGCTTCAAATTTCCCCCCCCCCTCCTCCTCAGTTCTTTTTGATGAGAAATCATAATGTGTG
>NNCF01131190.1:48492-67082 GCA_002313205.1 Laupala kohalensis | reverse complement strand
GCAGTTGTATTTGTAAAAACAGTCAAATTGTCAATATTTCTGCAGCTGAAAAAACTACTAATTAACTAGTATGCTTAAATAATTACATATATGTAAAATGATTAGCTTTATGTCACGACTAATCTTTGTGGAAGAGATACTAAGACTTTTTTCTTCGTGTAGGAGATATTTGATTCTTTCTCACTTTCTGGCTCGTCTTGGAGGGTAAGACTATACCAGATCACTGTCCAACTGACAAATATATTTTATTGCCCACAATTTATATCCATTTTTTATCAAATTTTTCATCAAATTTTTTACCAAACGTTGAAGGGAGGGACACAGCTTTGTGTACTAAATTCAATGCTGTCAGAATTAATTTCCGCTGTAACACGCTCGGTGAGAGAAAATAAAAAATTGGTTTGGGAATTACCAAAGTCATACATTACAATATTGAAACGCTTTGATATATTACTAAATATTTCAAAAAATTAGAAAATAAAGAAATATAACATTTATCTGTTTTCAGCTTCAAATAATGACAATTTGTTGATGAGAATCAACACCGCGTTAGAAATAAATAAATATGACCTTTCAATTTCTTCGCCATGCGACATTTTGCAAATCCCCATCCCGTGCCGGTCCGATAGATCGAAAATGTATAGAAAATGGCCCTCGAGCTGAAATACGTTAGACAGCGCTGAACTATATAAATAGACTGTTGGATGTTGGAACTCCAATAATCTTGATGTTTAATCCTTTTTTTTTCCTTTTCGCTCCCGAAGAAACCTCCCTCCGTCCTTTGTAGCTCGATGTCCAAAAGTGGCTCCGTCAAAACCGCCACTTCCACAGATAGAATAAACCACACCCGCGGATCTGTGTCATGCACGCACTGTTAAGATAGGACCAGTGGTGTTATGGTACCGAAACGCCGCTCCGGCACTGGTTTTTGGAATATGTTTCTCTATTTATATATTTACATAAGAGTTTATTATATGCGACGTTAAAAAAAAATTAATGGAAAAACAAATTTCAAGCTGAATACAGCAAGAGACATGGGTCACGCGTGAGAGGAGAGATTGTTTTTATTTCATGCCCTTTGATTTTGGTATCTGCTCAGCAAAATAGCGAAACATTGTAGGCTATGTTTTCTAATAATTACCAGCACAAAAATGTGTTAGTTGTAAGGATTCTAATATTATTTAAACATAGGCACTGATTATAATTGTATTTCGAGAGTCGAGAGAGCCATATCAAACGTAACGTGTAACGAATATTCACAATTCAAAAAAGTATTAAGTTTGAAAAGAAACAGACCCAATATAAATTTGTCTTTTCTAGCTTTCAGAAATAAAGTTGAAATTCCAAAAATAAGGCATTAAACTGTACAAATTTTCAAATGAATTTTAAAAACTTTCCGAGGTTGGGGTGGCGCAAGACCCCTTTTTGTTGGGAAATAAGGGAAATAAAGCATTCTAGCACTGCTAAATTCACTATGACACCTCTGGGTATGACGGTAAGGGTCACCCATCCACGTACTAGACTAGTACCAAGTACTAGTTCTGGGCCCGTCTTGTGGCTCAGGTGTTAGCGTTCTTGCTCTTCTTCGCGTCATCCCGGGTTCAATTCCCGATGAGGCCAGAAAAAATTTGTAGCTTTTCACATGAATGTCCCAGTTCATATAGCTGTGGAAACTGAAAAGCAAACCTACCTTCCTCTATCCAGCTCCTCCTAGTATCAATAACTCTTACAATTGCTAACCACTTCTACTAACTCCTCGTGGGCCGAGATGTTGGTAAACTCATCTAACCGGTCCCCCTCCTAACTCCAATCGCTCCTTGTGGATAAGCTTCAATAGCACTTAGCTACATTTCCCAGTTACAAATACTACAATGGATGGTTTCTGTAACGGGATACGACAGTTGGCCCAGTGGTACGAAAACGTCCTCCTCAATTCGCCCTCAATATCTCCGCCTCGCGGTCCAAGTGGGCCTTCTGGGCCTTTGTAGCCTAGGCTTCCATTGCATGGCGATCATTGCCAAGTATAACCGGCGCGACACAACTCCCGCACTGGTTGCCGAGTGAAGGCGCCGAGATGAAGGAGGAGGAAATAAATGCTTTTCTTAAAATATTTGTCATTCAAGGTATTACATCCGCGTTGGCTGAAGTCAAGTTGCCAACTATACACAAAACTTGGAAATATTCACAAAAGTAGTTCTAATTAATTAATAATATATTTCACCGACTTTATATTGAATGAAAACAATTATTTTTTGATATTGAAATTTGATAAAAAAAATTAGACTGTCGTTTGACTCTTTCTTTGTCTTCAGTCACGTGATGCGGCTGCCATTACCGTTAGAACTGCATCTTCCAATTTTTAGAGTTTTTAGTGAATTATTCTTGTAAATACCTCGTAAGGTATGAAAACCTTAATGTCATGGCGTTTCTATTTTCATTTGCTATGTTTTAGTATGTTTTTTTCGCTATGTTACGCCGGTACATTTGCAAGAATGTCAGAAGAACATGCTGATTCACTCCATTTTAGCCCATAGTAATTTAAAGCCAAATATTTCAACACTTTGCGCCATAAGGGTATGAAAATCACTTCATCGCCACCGGTTAGAGAATGGTTCAAACTATCATTTAAAACATTTTTGGGGGGTACTTAAGCCTAGCTGCCCTGACGCACACAATAACTTAAAGCGATGGAAAACATAACGCCAACTTTAGTGAAATAAACCACCATATCCTAAAGCCTAGGCCACATACATGGCAATCTTTGCCAAATACCTTTCAAAGCCGATCATTGGCGAGAGTTATGGCCGCTTCCCCGTTGGCAAGGGTAGTCGAATATTCGATGCTGGAAGGTACTGGTAGGCTCGTCGATGCGAACAAGGACCTTCCAGCCCCGAGTCCAAGACAAAGGAGCCACATTCGTCGAAGAACGCCAATAGTGCGCGTAAATTATATCGTAATTTAATTACGTCTGTACATAAGCAAATATATGGGGACATTCGAACAATAAATATAAAATTTTAACACGTATGAGCATAAAATTATATTCATTGAAGTTTTTATTATAATTATTACATATTCTTTTTTAACTTAGCATGCCGCGTACGTTTAAGCTATTAATATCGCTATGATGTGGTGTTGTTACATTATATGGCACATAATATATAGGGCATATAACTATATATTATTAATATATATTTTAATTAGAAAGAAGCTCAGAAGATTGTTCCGGTATTGTTGAACAAGGTTTATGTGTTAAATACGTGTTCCACGTATTTCGAGTAATAATAATTTCAACAAAAAGTCGTCTCCTTTTTTTAAAATGATTAATATTCGATTAAAAATGTAACGGAGATGATAAAAGCTTTTTGGAATATTTTAATAGTTGTGTGTTCGCAAATATTAGCCAATGACTCTTTGGCAAGGATTGGCATGTGTATGGCCCTAGCTTTAGAGAGCTGAGCCTCACTGTTACTGATTATTTGTATGGGGGGCAGGGGCGGATCCAGCAACTGACCTTAAGGTGGGGGAACGAAACTTTTTCAACCTTGCGCCCCCCCTCCCGATAGTTTCGTCTCCCGAGGAATCTCCCGTTTTATTAATGGTGAAAATAAAATACATTTATGGTAGCGGAAGTATTTATTTTGCTTTCAGTCTTGTTCTTGCATTTGCGTGGTCCTTGTGAAATGCATTTCTGTATACAATAACATTGCGCTGCATATATAAAGCCTTTACCATTCGAGACGAAATGCTATGGAAAGGATAAAGTAGAGATAATTGATGTACATCCCGGTTTCTATGTATTGTAAATGATATGAGAAAAAAATATTTAACGAGTTGAATTGTATGTATTTTACAAACTTCAAGTCAAATTCATGGGGATATCGATCGCCCCTTGCCCCCCCCCCTCGCAACCCTACATGCTCCATGGACTTTTGCCACTGCCGGCGTTTGGGGACGCATCGGGTTTACATTGTGTGACCACCCAAGGTCAGTCGCTGTCCCTCGCAAAAGAGGCTGGGGCGCAACGGTAAATGCCCTTTTTGACTAATTAGGAAAATACGCCCAATATATCAGACCACGAGGCGCAACTGTCACCCCTCTGGACTGATGATAAGAAATGTTTGATGTGGAAACTTTTTATGTACTACTGAACTCGAATATTTTTTATGTACTACTGAATAAAGACTGATTTTGAGAGATATGATCCAGACCACTGTAACCGGGCATTACAACTGCGGTTGTTAGTCGCAGAGGTCGGACTCTTTGTAAATCCCAGCTAATTAAACTGGGACATGGATATAAAGAGTAACAAATGTTATCTTGCCCCGCCCGGGAATCGAACCCGGGATGACTTGGTGACATCACGCTGACACCGTGGCCACGACGGGGACTCACTTAACTATTGTTATATTGAATATCTTTTTTCGATAATTTTTGTCGACCTATGTAGATAGACATGCTGTCACGGACTTTTTTGTAGAACTCTATCTTTCTTATCACACATTTAAAAAAATAAAAGTTATTCTATGTTCATCCTGAACATCTTAACTATCTCCTTGCCAAATATCATCACGATCGGTTCAGTGGTTTAATCGCGATTAGGTAACAAACATTCAGATACACTTTCGCTTTACGCATTTATATATTAGTATGGATTCGTATTCTCTCTCTTTGTTTAAAAGGCGTTGTCCTAAGCGATTAACTGTCTAATTTATTCATGTAGCTTTCGTATTGTCTATAGTCTTACCAAGAAGGGGTTTTTCGAAATTCGAATTTTAAAAAAAGTGAAATAGAGTGAAATGTGTTTTTTCTTCGAATTTTCACTTTTCTTGTCTATTGCACGAACTAAATAAAACAACGTCTCGATTATTGTATAAAAAATTTCATAAATGTCCAAAATACTCTTTTGTTTTTTAATATTTTATTTTTAATGGGTGTAGAAAGGTTTTGAGGATTGTATTGTTCGGGCTAATCCCGTGGTGTATTCTTTTCTTTGTATCTCACAAAAACAAATTCAGATATTATATCAGTTTTTCTTTGTAAGTGATGTTGAATCAAATATCTATCTTTTATCAAAATTTCGATATTTTACTTTTTAATGAGACAAAAGCGGTAATATTATTTTGGGCGACATTAAAAAGGTGATGAATGACGTTCTGAAATTTCGCTGTTTTTACTATACCTTCCTTGAATAATTAATAAATTACCTTTTTCGTATGCAAAGATTGTTAGTTAAATATATTTAAAAAGGTTTTTTTTTTCGATATTTCACGTTTCAGTAATTGTAAAGGGGCAGAAATGATTTCATGCTTTTTATGGTTCACGGTAGCGGCATGGTACTTTATTTTCACTACATCACACAAATGTATTAACTTCTCAACTCTATTTTTTTTTTTTTCTAAATTAAATACGTAAAAGACAATTTTTGGAATTTTCAATTGGGTGAAAAGCGCTGGAAATATTTTGTGCTTTGTCCTGACTGGGTGACGTATTAATCATCGCGTCATTAAACTCTTAAGATTAACTTGAATTTGTGACAGGATGTACCATTTTCATTGGAGATGCTCGATTAGAAAGGAATTTTAAAAATTTCCGTTTTTAAGGAATACCTCAGAGTTGTCTGTTTTTACTTTCTCATACACGTAGCATATAGAAAGTTTTGTAATCATGAAAAAATTTGAAAGTGAGATTTCGGCGAAAATATCCGTTTTGGTTATGTCTGATTCAGAAGATGGTTTTTGGCATTACGTCCGTCCGTCTGTGCAAAACGACTCTGAGTAAACGGGTTAATCAATTTAATTCATATTTCGTATTTACGGTAGAATTTATTTGTTGTCGATGCACGTGCTCTAATTTTTTTTTACTTCAAAACAAAAGGTACTGCACACGAAGGTCAAAATACTCTTTCGAATATTTCTCAAAAACGGCATCAATGATTTTGCATAAATTTTCTGTACGTAAGGTACAGTTAGTATGTATTTCATCCGCATTAGCGGTATTTCGCGTGAAAGTTTGGTATAGACGCAGTGAAATAATTTTTGTCTGCTACATTTACACATTAGTTTATTGTTTCAAGAAGCTTGAATAAAATATTTAGCGGTGTAAATGGACCAATCAGACGTAGAATACACTTTTCGTAGACTGAAATGAAAAATATGATAATGATAAAATACATAGGAGGACAGCAAACGCACTGCAGATACGAAAATACATCAATATCTGTCTACAACGAAATAACATTTACATAACACTTTTACGATATTCTTTGTCACTCGATGCTGTAGATGGAGAAATGTGCTATGTTTTTGCACTACTAGTTTTTTGTTTTTTCGCTAAACATCTACATGAACTAATTTAGATATTATCAGGATTCTTGTATGTAAACGTTGTATTTTTGTCTAAACTAAATTACAACGAGGGTTTACAGCATCATAACAAAAACTTTTACACGTTGCACTGAACGGTCAGCTAATATTAGCGGTTGATTTATGTTTTCTGAAGCTACATAACTGTGTTCAAAGGGTGTGGTTTTGTAGGTTTGTTCTAACAGTAAATCCCCGTTGTAGAAGGAGAAAAGGCATTGTTTGTTTGCGGTTGTGATTATACAAGATTACTTCATATCCGGTAATTCTGAGAATGCGAAGCATTTTCACGGCGGAAGTTTGCGGATCACAGTAGCTCTAAACCGTTAGAATTTGCGTGATGTGTTATGATTATAGAATGTTCTGAGGAAAAAAATATTTGTGTTTCTCAAATAATGATGTACAACTCTGAAAGAAACGTTGAAAGCATGAGGTTACGTTTACGTATGTCAAGGGTTTTAAAAATTACACGGACGCACATAAAATTTAAAAAATTTAATAATTGGTCTGTTCCAAAGGCGAAAGTCCTTATGTATTTTGAAGCGCTAAATCCAAATCCAAATCCAATTCAGTATTGCTCCATCACTCATAGGTTTTTAATCCTTTTTTTATTTAAGGGCGGTTTTTCACGATTTAAAAAAAAAGTAGGTCTAGACTTTGAAACAAACCTGTTTATTTCTTTATTTATTTTTGCGTGTGAATCTGTGTTATCAATGAACACGCGTTGTAAACAAAGTATCTGTTTTTAACATGTATTTCTGTGGAATATTTTTATAAAAGTTTATGAAATTAGATTGCTTTTGAATGTAATACGAAATTCTATTACAGATTTTTTCTGAACACCCATTTATTTTGTATCACTTCTGCGAATATGTGTATAATGTTCCTTGTACATAATTATTTAATTTATTTATAACCATGGTGCTTTCATGAAACAAATGAGTACATTTTTGTGAAATTGTAGGAATATTATTTTTAATTGCAAAATTTGTAGAGTAGGTGGTGAAAGAGTTGTTGTGTAACTCAATGCAATGTTACCTTGAAAAAAAAGTATTATGCCAAAAATGCAATAAAAATAAAAATTGAGACCGTGCATTTAATTAAATAATAATTAATAAACACGTTCTCAAAATTTAACAAATTATAACTATTTAGAAATCGTAGCGACTTAAGACGGAACAAGGGTAGTCGAGCGCAGGCAACAAGAGAGACAAAGCAACAAAAGCTCTTTCTAAATTTTAGAATTCAAAAGAATCGTAAAAACTATTATTCGACGAAACTCAAAGAAACACCACTTAGATCCCACGCAGAAGCAAAGAACATGTTCCTACTTGCAGCAACAATTTAGGGAAAAGAACCTTTAGAAATTCAAATAACAAAAAGACACTCTGCACAAGCGGCGGATAAAGGGGAATATTATTTCCGAGAGCAATATCAAATTGAATAGTGCGAATGGGCGAGAGGCTCGCGGTAGCAGAAAGACGGCGCAGGGTACACTGAAAAAGAACCCCAAACCCTAATAAACCGCATTTTAAGAAAGCACTAAGAACGAACGTCGCAAAAAGGTCCCTAGAGATATCGTACGCGCTGGGAAACGCAAAATTTGAGAAGGATGGTTCGCGGTTAGTTGAAAGAGAAACAAATTTCAAAAGAAAGCCATATAACTTGCGGGTGGCGAANAAAGCCATATAACTTCCGGGTGGCGAAGGTTCGCGCAAGTTTCTACATGTTTCAACTGGGTGACCAGCTCTAGAACGTCGTAAAATCATATAACTAGGAATCTGAGGATCTCGCCGCAGACGCAAATGCGCAGAAAAAAAGATCACAAAGGTTATTGTTTGTAAGGAACAAAATGGCCGATGGATCTTCGTTTCTAGCTACTGAAGTATGGAAAGAAAGAAAAAATGAAATCACCAATCGAAAGTCACCAAGGGCGGAACCAAGTGTAACTAGTGGTTAAATGAAATAGCAACTAAATTCTTTTTCGGAAATATCCAATGACATTGCAGGGGCGGAGGAAACCAACAGACGTACGTTGGAGGGAAGAAATCATGAGAAGGAGAACGTCACGTGACGATATTTTTTTATAAAAATAGGGGCACGAAAGCACTCGGGATCCATTTTCAGACAGTTATCCAGATAATCCAAAAAACGTTTTATCCACATCCATTTATTCAGATGCAGGAAGTTTTATCCAGAGGAGTGATAGGAGATCCAGAAAGTTTTATCCATTTAACGAGTTATTCAGACGCAGCATAAGTTTTTATTTTGGTGCGCATAGAACAGCCATTTTTCGTGTAATTGTGTGAGTAGAGCACATGATGAGTTTTTCAGCTTTCTAGTTGAAATTGTTTTGAATAACATTTTCAAGCTGTTACAAACAATTTATTTAACGAGACGCAGTTTTAATGACAGTAGAAACAAAAGTGTGAATCGTTACGAGTGAACAACTTCTGAGTGATAAACCATTTTGTTCAACATGGGTTTAAAATTTTATTAACTTTCTGATACTTATGAAATTAATCCACCTACTGGTGAACAATATTTAGTGAAGTGGAGTAGCAAGGAACACCAAATTTAATCGCCAGTGACGTGTAAATGACAATATTTGTGATCAAAATTCTGAACGATGATATGTGAGAAACGGTGAAGCCACCGTCATTAGGAACTAGTTCGTTACGCTAAGAACTCTGACCAGTTAATTGAGTGACTCTCGCGAGTAAAGAAAGTAGTAAATTCAGGGTGAAGCGATCCGACGTGTAATCAGTTTCGAGTAATTGTGAGCCAAGAATTGGCAACGTTCTTGTATAGGCACATACCGTGTGTACCCTTTATGTTCAGCCCGAAGGCATAGTATTGATGATTAGACAAGGGACCACGAAGCTATAATTAAATATTGCAAAGAACGTTTAATGTAAAAATAAGGCAAACTGATTTAAGGATCAAAACATGACTCTGACTAGAATCGCGATGGAGTAATAAATAACGGTGTTAGCGATAAAGAAGACGAGACTGGTCAAAGCGATACGAAAAGGAATCGAAGAGGTGTCTTCAACATCCATTCAAATGACATTACAAACTG
This sequence comes from Laupala kohalensis, assembly GCA_002313205.1. NCBI lineage: Eukaryota > Metazoa > Arthropoda > Insecta > Orthoptera > Trigonidiidae > Laupala > Laupala kohalensis. Next base: position 57,638 of record NNCF01131190.1, on the reverse strand, counting down.
GTTCATCATCTAAGTCAGACATCATCATAAAAACTTTTTTCAATAAATGTAAAAAGTGTAACGTGTTCCCAAAATTTGTGTAAAGCCCACTAAAAGTGTAATGATTCGTGCTTATACAAGTGTAAATGTGCTACGTACAAAAGTGTTAAGAGGTCAATGAACCGACCAGCCCAGTGGCCGAATTTGGGGTGAGTGATCTTATAAAAACGGATGAACAGCCGTTGCGCAGTAAGCGTTTTTAATGTGTAATGCCCGAGGAATTCTTGTGTTAAAATTACTCATTCACAAATGTTTATGTGTGTAGATCAATATAATGTTATCCAATAAAGTATATTTGATGTCTTTTGAACACCACATTGCTGTGTTTTTATTGTGAGTGGTTCCGATAGGAGTGATTATTCCGTTCTCAGCCCCGTGATTTATTAAAATTAATTTTTTTATTTTATTTCAATTTTTTTTAGATTTTTCTTAATTAATTATCAATAATCATAGTACGGAAGTCTCAATATAATAATTTCAATATATTAAGTCAGATCTGTTTTGTTTTTAGTTTACATAATTTGAGATACGAAAGAATATTTTAAGGGTGGATTTCATCGGTTTTGTTGAGATACACCACTTTTACCTCAAAGGTGTAACAAGTTACCAGTATGTTCATTACTTTTCCCTTAAAGGTATTTCAGGTTTAGGAAGTACAAAAGTCACGGAATCTGAATTGCGATATTTTTTAAAAAGTAATATAGAATCTGGTTATTCCAGATTACGTTAATGAAACGCGACAACATCAAGCGAACCACTTATTTTGTCGTTCGCCACCTGAGTGAAGAAACTTGTCGCGGTCCTTCTAACTTCCACTTGAGAGCAGCACTGTCGCGCTGTGTAGGGGGCTTTTTGGTGCTGGCCTTGTTCTCTGCCTGATTTGTTAACTGCGTCTACGAGTACGCTAAGCAACCATGGATACCACACCACGGACACAGAAAGTCTTGAGGGGCACAGTTGAGACGCGGAAGAACTCATTTATCGTTAAAAACTCGTGGAAATAAGTCGAAGTCATAATAATAGTGTTTCTATATCTTTTATTCTTTTCGTCTCAAAGTGGAGTGCGGCTAAGGCACAATGGAGTCAAACTGTGGAAATGTATAAGTATGTAGATAAATGAATAAAACCTTTTTATTTTCGTTAAGAAGGGCTTTACTTAAATTACATGTTTAGAATTCATTACTTGTTTAGATTCCCAGGTTATTGTGAATTTAAATATTATCCGCGTGAAGGTGTAGTACACACCCTCAAACGGTGAAGCAATCAAAAAGGTTTTTTAATTGTTAATGAGAAGCCTTTCTTAACAAGAATCAAAAGGTTTTATTCATTTACCTAGAGATAACCAAAATTCCGCAGACAAGTTTTGACTCCTCTATTAAAATGTTTAACATTGTTCATTTAGTCAGTGAGGCGTCTCCTAATCTTGAAAACAGCTCCCAGTATTGGGATGTTCGAATCATTAGGAAAAGAAAATATATACTCGTGCAGTTGGGGACAGAACGGCATTTCCGAAAGGTCATATTTAACCCAACATGCCAGCTACGAGCGAGCGCTACAAGCAGACTGCAAGTGCCCGCTAGTGCCACTCCCAGGCCGCTCCACACAGCGCAGTAGCAAACAACAACAACAACAACGGCAATCGGTGTGCAACGGGGAACTGAGACTGAGACAGAGCCAAAAAGCCCCCTGCAGTAGCCAAAAAACAAATATTTCCATTGGAATCCCAAAGAAAAATTGGTACTGTGAATTAGTATATTTTACTCTCCAGAGGGTATGAAAACCCCTCTCAACACGTCTGTATTTCCATTTTGCCCGGTGTTGCCCAGGGTATTTCTATATTTTTTTTAAAAATTCACATGTTTGTTTCCATATTTCTCTTCTGTCGTGATATTAAATATTCACTTTTGTTTATTTCAAAAATTAAATGCCACAAAGAAAACCTACAAAAATACACATTGTATGATAATATGTACGTAATTACGATTTTTTGTTAAATCCAGGCAGATGAAAAATACACTTTACACAGAAAGTTCGATAAGCAGAGTTCGTAGTTGAGACTTTTGAATTCTTTGGTTTTTATTTCACTTTTAGGTTATGTTTTTCACAGCCTTTGTATGATTTTGCTTCTACGATTCGGTCACGTAAATTATACGTTCAGTGGATTGTCCGCCTCACGTAACGAAATTGAAGTCTGGCGGACACATTAGGAAGCTCCGCAGTCAACAATCATGTGAGTGAAGATTCACATCTTCTGATTAGCAGACAATTTTAATCGCTTTCTTTGTAATTCATCGATATTAACAGTACTTTGCATTTCACTTGCAATAACTCTAAGAAGAGCCCTTTGATATTTTAGATAATTGCATCGATTATTTTTCCGATTTTCTTGCCACAAACATACCATAGAATTTAATTTTATTAGTATAGATGATCAGGCATATTCTTCCCCATTAGTCCAGGTCACATGTAAGAAAAAAGCCTATAAATCGAAACGGAATTAAGTGGCGATTTTACTGTAGATATTCTATTGTATGTAAAGTCTCTAATTGTAGGTATTTTTATTGCCCAAAAATCTTCTGTGTTTCAATTTTCTCTAGGACCGATAGTTTTCTTTAATGTTATATAAAAACGTCTCTTCCGATTTTTCATCTTCAAAGAAAATTATGACGCAAGCAATTTTTGATGAAACTAAAGACGAGAGACCTTTTATCAATGTCCACAAGACATTTCCGCAATACGATCGCTACTTAATTCACTTTCGATTTCAAAATTACATACGACCTGGGCTACATCACCTTTGAATATTTAATGTAATCACCATGTTCTTTGTCATGTAAACCACAGACATGCATGGGTGTGTCATCTTCCATCCCACAAATACGTAATGCATTGTCTCTTCTTCCTATTTTATGGAGGTAACCTCCAAAACTATCACACGCACTTATAAAGTTGTAGATGAGTCCGTGATATCAGTGGAGCTCTATAGAGATAGGTGAACGCAAGCGCCATTTTGTTGTATAGTTGAAGGGTTCAGTATATGGTGACACTGCGAAAACATAGGTTTCTATGCAAATATTTAACATTTATGGGTAATTGATTTGAAAATAAAACGTGTGATTAATCTAATACAATTATATAATTATACAGCATTTCAATACTTGAACGGTCATAAGTCTCCATTAAAGTATAATAATCACGTATTTCATTCTAATATGCTACATTTGAGGCTATATTTACGTCCCTGTAATAGAATTATTCATATCATTGCTTAATATTTTAACACAGTCAATTAATTAATCAAATACATACATCTCTTTTTGATTAATCATTCCTTGCAGCATTCGCTGGACTGGTTCTCTTTCTAAGTGTGCTATAAAAAAATTAAACATGTTAAATTTGACTTCTTCAAAACATTTTCAGCAACCAGAAAGTATTCTATCTTTTGAGATAAATTGTTTATGGCATTAAAATTAATTTTAGTTAGCAGATATTTGAAATGATGCTATAACATAACCTTAGCTCACTTACAATTTTTCAGAATGCCTATTTTTCCACAAGAAGTCAATTGTGTGTCCCTGTGTTGGATTACCCCCGACCTTCTTCGTTTTAAGTCTGTTACAAGTCGCAACTTAAAGTTGTCAATAAACACGAACTCTAGAAAGCAAACAAAGTTTTTACGTGAATTTATAAGGGCCGAGATGTCAACAACTGTCAAGTCAGCAACAAAATGGCGCATACGCTCACTTCCCTGAATAGAGCCAATTAAATTGTTAAGACCTCTAGTGCGAAATTGCTCGCTTCGCGACACAACACAAACTGAATTGTCGTAATTCTGTTTCAGCTAAATTCGCAATGAACGTGGTGCTGTTGATAGTGAGTGCATGTGGCCTCGTGGTCACCACCACTCTTTGTCTTGGCAGAATCATTGTAAGTAACTAATGTCTGACATACAATCTGTTGCAGGTAATCATTAGAACAAAGGTGCAGAAGGTGACCCATGATGCAGGAAAAGATCTAACAACATAAAGTTCCACTGTTTTAGCATAAACATAGACCTTGACATAAATAATAAAATAATAGAACTCCTACCATAGATATCTATTAATACTAACGTAAATAAATATTAATATTCTGTAACAGTAGAAAAGAATTGTATCTGCATGTTAACTTCTACTTAAATTAAGGTAAATTAATATTGCTAAATGTATTAAAATAATTATATTGTTGTTATTCTTATATGTAAATATTATAGTTATTGTTGTTAGTACTATGACTCGCCAAACATCATTGTTATTATCTACGTGGTTCAATATATTATTATTATTTTTATTATTATTACATTTTCATTATACAAACAATAACCTTCTCTCATGCACCCCAAATAGTTCTTAATTTTTTTAATAAATTGTAATAATAATAGAAATAAAAAAAATTTAATTCCACTCTTGTAACAAGGTCTATGTAGTTCATTTACATGCTTTCGCTCATGTGCGAGTTATTAAAAATCGCCCATCTTTCATGTTGTTTAAGCCATTTTCCCCACTGAAAGGAGGTGCGCGCGGATCTAGTGTCACATACAACCGCGTTCAAGACTGTCCGAAACTCATAATTTACTTTTTTTTAAATTGGTTTCTCTCTCTATAAATCCTCAACTTTCCTCTGTTTTAAATACATCAACTAGAAATAATTTTTCTAAATATTCCCACCTTTTCTGATAATAAAGCATCTATAGTACTTCATAAAGAAATTTTTAAGAAATCAACCATTTTGACACTGTGAAAAAAATTGTTTTTGAAATAGTTGCTTTTCCTGCGTGTGCACTCCATGCTAGGCAAGTGTGGTACGTGTGCAATATCTGAACTAAAACAGAACTAAGTAAAGAGGCGACAGCTCTGATTGGCTTGCAGCAGGCGACTATTTACTCACAACGCAATACGTAAGAAATCCGCAACTTTTTCTCCACAGTGAGACAACTATGAGAATTTACGCGGATCTCAGTATGAAAACATGCGCGCTCAGATGACCTCCTGAAGCCTCTTTTGACTTTTATAAAGTAAAGCGCTGAATAAAAAGAGAACCGTCAGTCGTGTCCACTACTTTAGAGCACGTAATTTCTCATAACAGCTTAAGTTAAAACGCACTAATTCTCATAACCTCTTTCGCGCCAGCTGTCACTGGATGCTCGCCTCTCATTGGTGGAGTAAGATGAAAGGGTAGGAAACACGTCACCTACAGCTGATAGATACTATTGCGTGTAGTATTTTCCGGAAGTATGAGAAATTTCGCATATTATTTCCGCCGCTGGCGTTTCTCTTTTTATTCGTGACTCTAATAGAGAGCTCTTCTCTGTACGTGTATGAGTTGTTGTGTTGTGTCGGTGCAGCATTCGGGGCTCATGATGGTGACGTGGGTGTGGTACATGGTGCCAGCGTTGGCGCCACTCTTGGTCGTCTTGGTGTACGACAGCGTGCTGCTCATCCAGGAGAGGGCGCGGACTTTCGATTTCATCGTCATCGTCACCATTTGGGTGCACATCTGTAAGCTACGTAGTCCTAACGGGACAAAGGGGGCAACTCATTTCATACCATACCATATTGTATTTTCAATCCACAATATTATTTATTTATGCATTAAATCCGCCTCTCTCCTTGGGTTATTGATCGGAATTGACGGGATGGTCCCTTGCTTGTTTCCGGGGAGTAACTTAGTTTATTATCTCCCACGTGGTCATACGCAGTTTGCAACCGCTTTTTTCCGCTATAAGATTTACTAATGCCAGGATTCGTGTAAAAGTAAGAAACTATAGTCCACTCTAACAAACACCACCTCCATGGACGAAGCATAGTTTCTTTTAACACTTGTTTGATTTGTAGTGGTATCCATGAAGTTATTCAAGTGATACACTGCCGCCTAGGCCACACATCGGCAAATATTTGCGAATACATAACTTTCAAAATATTTCAAACGTAAACTTTAAGTTACTTGTATCGTCTCCGTTAAATTTGTTCGCATTGGGATTCATATTGTTTAAAAAGGAGAAGTCGTTACTGTTACATTTTTGTTGCAATTATTATTAAATCGAAGATCGTGGAATTTGTATTTAACCTATACTTCTTGTTCAGCTACACCGGAACTATTTTCANTGTATTTAACCTATACTTCTTGTTCAGCTATACCGGAACTATTTTCGGAGCGTTATTGAAATTAAAATGGGTATTAATAATACATAGCTATATATCCTATATATTTTATGCCACCTAATGCAACAACAAAATTTCATAGCGACATTAATAGCTTAAACACACGCAGCATGCTGAATTAAAGAAGAATAGGTTATAATTGTAAAAAAAACTTCAATAAATATTATTTGAAGCTCATATAACTGTTATAATTGTATAGTTATTGCTCGTATTACATCCCCAAATATTTGCTTACTTGCATACTTGATTGAATTACGATATAATTTACGCGTTCTTCGACGAATGTGGAGCCGCATCGACAAGCAACCGACAAGGAAGTTGGCTCCTCTGTCTTGGACTCGGGGCTGGAAGGTCCTTCTCGTTCGCATCGACCAGCCTTCCAATACTTTTTAGTATAGAATATTTGACTATCCTTGCCAATGGGGAAGCGACCACACCACTCATCATTGATCACCTTGGGAAGGTATTTGGCAATGATCGCCATGCGTGTGGCCTAGGTTTTAGGATAGGGTAGAGCCATGTCTTCCTACAATTACCAGGCTGGAACATGCATAATGTGGCAACGGTGTACCGTTGACCGGCTTGATTAAATGCGTTAACTTCATTTCAGCGAATGGATTGCTTACGCTTTCCTATTCTTTGTGTAAAATGAATCTGAACTTAAGGAAATTATTTATTTATTGTGGTCACGCTATATATTTTTTGTTTCTATGATATTGACGACTAAATATATGAACGTGTTAGCTCTTTGAACTTCTCTTTGGTCGGCCTACGAGACCGGTGTTGTCAAGCGTTAGACTCCAGCCTGGTAATTGTAGGAAGCCATGGTAGAGCGAGCAAGCAAGCTGCGCAGTAGAATGAAATGTGTTCCAAGCATGTGACTTAGGACAGACAGTAGCGTGGTGAATTTGAACTGGTATGTTAAAGCGGACAGTGACCAATATTGTTTCTGCACAACTGTGCGTTTTCTGCTAGTTCGAAGGGAAAGCAATGGTTAAAGGAAACTTTCCATGATAGGTTATTGTTCATGGTTTTCAAACTAACTACATGAATAGCAGTCTGACAAAAACGCAGAAGGCAAAATATTTAAAAAATAATAATTTATCTGATAAATTTTANGACAGTGACCAATATTGTTTCTGCACAACTGTGCGTTTTCTGCTAGTTCGAAGGGAAAGCAATGGTTAAAGGAAACTTTCCATGATAGTTTGAAAACCATGAACAATAACCTAACTACATGAATAGCAGTCTGACAAAAACGCTGAAGGCAAAATATTTAAAAAATAATAATTTATCTGATAAACTTTTATTAACGTTCGTCTGATCCATGTAAAGTATACATCAATCTTCATTATTTCAAAAAACAATTATTGAGAACAGTAAATAAACCAGAGGTTACTACAATTATAAGGTCAGCAATAGAAAGAATTGAAAAAGGGCCAATCTCTAATGCAGTATTTTCACCAATACATGGTAAGTAATTGAAAGCTCACACATTAATGCATATTAATTCACAGCAGCAAGAATTGGATTATTTATTGAGAATATATAGCTAGTTATAAAATATATACCATCCTCGATGTAGTAATCACCAAATGTCTTTCCTTTGATTTATTTCATTGTCATTTGAATGAAAATAGTTAATTTTTTTTGCTTCCCCACTTTTGATTCCAATCACCACTACCGATCTTTCCTCCTTTCTTGCAACATTCCGCGCAATTATAAGCACAGCAGCTCATAACCATGACGACTATTGCTTCCAAGTTTTTAATTACAAAAAGTTAATTGGNCTTAGTATCTCACTGTTATTTGGAGAGTACAAATACTAAACACTCTCCCCAATCACATCTCCCACTTTTTTAAAGTTAAGGTAATTGAAACAAACTGTCACTGTAAAATGATCCAATTACACAGAATTCACATGTATTCTCATGGAAGGAAAACTGCTTCTTGGCCTAAGTCACATGACCACCAGATTCAATCTTGGAACACAGGCGCAGAGAGCAAAGTTCGCTCTACTCTAACCTAACTCTATTGTTGGACCTCAAAAACCATTGGAAATTTTTACGTTGCACCAATAACTTAACCTGGCTATTCACTATATTATTTGCGTTATGTTTCCAGCTGTATTCAGGAAATTTTTACTTCAATGTGTAGCAAACTTTCTTTTGTGACTTGGTCCTCGCATCCCTCGGAATTATTTTAGCTTCATCTTCGGCTCTTATTTGTTATTGTTATTATAATTAACTTTTATTTTTTATTTGCCGGACACTAATCTCACGAAACGTAAGTTGACTACGATAATACAGAGCAGTTGCCGAGATGGGAGTTTCGCTTGGAAGTTGGCTTTCTTTTCATGCTACCGCTGCTACCATATTGAATATTTTCTCTCCACTTTTACATTAATAACACTATACATGATGCTTCTAGAGAGTAGTATTGTCTTCCACGGGGACAGTTCTTAAATACCATTTTGCCTATAAATATTTATTTAAAATCTGTTACCTCAATAAATATAAACATGTATGAAATGAATCGTTTCTCCATTTATTTTGGAAATGGAGTCAAAATTCCGGGACTGACAAATATTCTTTCCCCAATAATTTTCGAGATAATTCCAATTACTCTTCGATCAACTTTTCATGACACTGGATAGTAATAATTGATGTCAGTCAGTGACACAGACAGCATTATACTCGTGAGGTCCTTTCTTTTGAATTGACAACAATATGACACTGAAGAAACTTTAGGTTCATTTTTGTGGTACAAAAAAATGAATATTCTATATTGGTTAATAGTGAATCTTGGAAAAAGCACATTTTACCCTAAATAACGCTATTAAAACGTGAATTTTGAAAAATCAGTTTCGTATGAGCCTCTTCAATATAAATGCAATACCCCCCCCCC
>NNCF01131190.1:33396-48216 GCA_002313205.1 Laupala kohalensis | reverse complement strand
TATAAATCCCTCTGTATCCGATTGTCGTGTGTGTTTCAGTGTTCATCTGTTACTCGTCAGTGGTTGTCAGGAGTTACGCGATCAAGATATCCTCCAGGAATCAGGTTATGTGAAGACACCAAGTGAGCATCCCGTAATCAATAATGTGAAGGAGTTGAATCGATATGCACGAGAATGTCGGAAAATACGCACCAATAAAACGCACAAAAAAATTAGAAATATGAACTTCCAAATTCAAGTTGCATCTTATTGTTAAGAAAGTGCTAATGAAAATCGGGTTAGTTGAAATTTTGGTTACAGAAATTTAACCTAAAAAATTGCAGAGTTCGAACAAAAATATTGAAAAACATGCACTATTAAATTAAATTCAAATGATTCCACTAAATTAAAAATGCTAGAAATCGATTCATCAAAGCCATAGGAAAAGTCACAGGGGAAAAACTGCAAATCATGCAAAATCTGAGTCCTGGTGAAATGTCTCACAAAGTAGTCGGCGTGGCTCGGAGAGTAGAGCGCTGAACTACAGTCTGGACACTAAGACTTGTGTGTTTTTATTCGTACCTCAACGTCCAGAGTGATTAAATTGAATTATTAAATCGACCTTTTTTTGTAGACTATTTATTTCTAGTATCACAACGTTGCAGCAGTACATTGCTGCCATCGTCAGGCGAACGTTAATGTGTGGACACATCAACAAATTTGTTTGCTTTATATTAGTTACAAGCATAAAAACAAATTAACTACTTATACAAATAAAAAAAAGACATAGAAAAAATAGATAATTTGAAAACAAACCTTCAAAGCAGAAAAATCATTGTAAATAACCATAAATTTTTGATACGTTTTCTGTGTCAGTTTGTTAATTTAATGTGTTGTTTGTAAACTTAATATGTAACATTTCTGAAATTATACAATTATAATAATATGGCACCCGATCTAAAATTGAAACATTTTCCCAATCTATTGCATGATCCAAATTTAAACGGTGTAATGAAATAACATTGTGTTGTAGTGTGTATATGTTACGCTAATGTTCTTTGATTCGCGTCTGTAACTTTCGTTTTGTCTTCCGGTATAGAAAAAAGGGACAATTTTTACAAACAAGTTTCTAGACGACATTTTGCGAAGTCATGTTGTCGATAACATCTTTCCCCTTAATTATAAAATTATAAGGTTGTGTCCTTGTGGTACTCACCAACCAAATGCTTTCTTTGAGAAAATATCTACTTAAAATTGGTGATATTGTTTTATGATATGGAAATACAACGAAAGATTTACTTCTTATCTGAAATTGAGAATTTTGAGCATTTGGTGAAGGATTTTTCATATTGGTAAGATAGTGTATTCGTCTTTTGACATATTTCACTACAAAATGTTTAGGGTAATAATTTGCTAATAAGATTTTTTTTACAAATTTTATATTATCATAATGGAAGTAATTATCAGACAGCAAGACCGCTTTGTCAACCAAATTGTAGATCATTGCTATAAGTCCAGAGTGATGGACTCCCGAGTCCTCTCAACCTCCTGCAAAATGAGTACAGTGTCTTTCTCGAGGGTCGGAACAGCCGGAGTTTTGGATCACATCTCCTACTTCTTGTGCCGAAAAAACTGCGAAGCTTCGGATATCATAATGATAACGAAGATATTAGAATGAATTCTTGTTTTCTTGTAAAATAGACGGTAATATAAATTTGTAAACCGGACTGAAATTTGGCGTGACAAAAAATGGTGGCTATTGCTTCTCCGTACTGTGACCATCAGCGGATCAAGGATGTATTCTTGTGTGTGGAGGGACACGCGCTGGGATCTGGAGGAAAACTTGGTACAAAATGACGCAATTTTAAGGCAATTTACCATTTTTAAGAATATATTTTCCTACCCAATACATACTTGAAAATTGTAGTTTTGTTTTCTCTCACTCTTGGTGAGGGGTGGGGGGGGGCCTTATATACTTTTTGGGATATCATTAAAGAGAGAAAATCTTAAAATTAGAATTAGGGCAATCAAATTGCACTTGCCATACGCCACTTTATACATGTTAAGGAATTTTCATTTTTAGTTCAAGTGAAAAGCAAGTACAGTAGACTGGATAAGCGCTCTGATTTATGTCTCTAGTTAACAGCATTTGAATCCAACGTACAAGAGGTTATACAAAAACATAACACTCAACCATCACATGAGTTCAGGGAACTAATTTTTTACCAGCGCTATTACAGATGATACGTTAAGGTTATATGTTAAATTTGAAAGGTTTGAGAACCATTTCAAGTAATTTCCTTTGTGATGATTCAGTTTTACTTTTGCAGACGGTGTCCGGAATATTAGGGATTTTGTCGTCTTTGTAAAGAAGTATCTCCGGTAGAAGAACAAAGTGCGTTGAAAAATTTTGCTAATTTCTGTAGTTTATAAATATATTAGATGTTTAACACATGATCAGTTGTTGTTTTTTTAATTCAACTGTGGGAGTTCCAAAAAGGACAGTGTTTACTAGGGTAAATGATGGTCCAGTAATCACTAGATTTTGTAAAATATAAAATATTTTTTCTTTTGTATGCTTTAATTTTAGGAACACGAAATATTTAAAGAAACTACAAATCAATTACGTAAATATCACAAATAATAATTGTTTATTATTGTCCTCGCAGCGACAGAAAAGCAACGATATGTAACCGATGGAGCGAAAGCGCCTCGGTGACGTCACATGTCTGCTGCGGGGGGTGGGTGGGGGGCTTGGCGATAGCTCCATCCATTTCCACATGACACGCCACGACATACGCACAAAAAGGTTGCTATGAACCGCGGAAAAGCTAATTTGAGGCACTGTCATAAATTGAGGCACTATTGTTAAAATATTTCATTCTTTAAATAAAGGTTTACAAGAGTTCGGGGGTGAGATTTACAAATTAACGGAACTATCCGCTTCTGAATTCTGAAAGGTTGGATACTCTGTCCGGAAATGCTCCAGAAGGTAATGCCGTAACGTAAATGGGAGTAAACGTTTGCAAAATATACGCAACGGGAAATACGTGGACTAACTACGTTACCCAAGATTCGCAATGCGTAACACAATTTGCTTTATTGGGAATTAAGATTGTCAATGTGACTATTACATTTGAGGTTGTCTTGAATATGGAGACCAGAGAATTTTGTATTGAATGTTGCAACAGTTTTGAATTGTGTTCTGTTGAAAGAAAGACAAATCTGGGGTAAAGATTTTGTATTACTATTATGAAATGACATAGACACTGTTTTGTCAGTGTTTACAATGAGACGATTTGCATGGAACCAAGTCGCGAGCTTAGACGAAACTTTTTGAGCCTTGGCGTGTTTACATAGTAAATTAGTGTCATCAGCAAAAAGAACCATTTTGCAATCTGATACGGCGGATGACATGTCGTTCACATGTAATAAAAAAAGAGTATAGGGCCGAGAATTGAACAATGGGGAACTCTGCAAGTAAGTGGTTTTGTTTCTGCAAGGCAATGCTGAAGTACTTTATTTTTAGTCTAGGATATTTCGACCTGTTGATATCTATCTTTTATATAGGATGTTAGCCATTTTTTAGTCTAGGATATTTCGACCTGTTGATATCTATCTTTTAAATAGGATGGTAAAGTTTGAATCCATTCAGAAAAATTGAACGGCAACATCGTACTATAATATATCTAATTATTATATTAAACTAAAATTATGATTCATATATCTTGCCCTAGTGTGTTTCAAGTCGGATCGTTCAAAGTAAAGAAACTCAATTCTCTTAATCCCATATAAATAATTTGTTGTGATTGGTGCAGTCCTGAATGCTCACATTATTTCATATCAATTTTAATTGTAATAAAAAAAAAAAAAGCTTTTTTGCAAATAAATCTCTGAACAACTTAATGGCACACATTCTGACTACTCAATTGATTTTTGAGATTCATGAATCATATTTTGAGGACAGGAGTTCAGTAGTAGATGCCCTTGCTTCCAATTAATTAGGAGCCAACTTTATTCATAAAGCCCTTATATGGTGTTTTAAAATATTTTTCTTTCTTACTGTTCATACAGCCCTTCCGGTGGCTCAGGGGTTAGCATGCCCACTCACCAAGTCATCCATGGGTTAATTCCCGACACAAACAGAAAAATAGTTCGTAGTTTTCACACTAACGTCCCAGTTCATATAGCTGTGACTTGTGAAAAGCAAACTCTCCTTCCTCTATCCACCAACTAACACTTGCCTACTACCCAACTCCTACCTCCTATCGCTCCATGTAGATCAGCTTCAATACCATGCTACATTTCCTATTTACAAATACTAAAATAAGAATAGACAGCAAGTTTCTACTATATAATGTAGTTGAGAGTTGATTTGAGGAATAAGGTCACTAGTGGACAAGTTGCTCTACCACCCTCGTACAAGCAAAACCATCAGCTGATCGAAACAAGTTAGCTACATAGCCTGTAGTCACCCTATTCGTTTAGGGATTTGGTGATTGCTAAGCCCCTCAACTCATCTCTCGACTATATACATTATCTTACGCTTCATTTCAAATAAATTTCCATCCAGATAAATATGGTTCAATTTTACTTACTTTACAATGAGTTTTCAAAAAATGTTGAGACAAATACATTGCACCACAACTTTATTTTTTAATAAAACACAACTATAAAGGTTTTCATGCCTTCTGAATTTTTTTGTTTTTTGCAGAAATACAAAACAAGGTAATACTTTGCTCCAAAACATTTCAACAAACCATAGTTCCAATGATTCGCTCATTTGTTTGATTTATTACAACAATATAAAATATCTTATCACAAAAAAATATTCAATATGTAAATAGATTTCCCTGGTAACATTTTCGTAAGTTGAAAAAACAGTCTTTAGAGACCCCTTATATCACTAACACACTTTCTCAATTAGCAAGTTACATTTCATAGATACAAGGAAAAGGAGCCATTGCATAACTCCCATGTACAACACTCATCATAATCATACAAAAATTTAATCCCTTATTTGTATTCATAAAGTAAAAAAAACTCTTTAAGTCTTTGAAATGCTAATCATTTGGTATAACATAACAACTTTGGTCAAAACATATCAGTGAAGACGTACAAAGGAAAAAATACATCTTGTTATGTAACAAAGAGGAGCTCATAAAATGAAGTCTTAAATTTCCATGACCAGGATTACAGTCGAGACGTCTCAAAATTGTAAAAGGTTTTCAAAGATAAATGATACTTGAATAGAATAGACAATTTAAGTTAAATAGCAACTTTTGATACAGTAAATCAGAATCCCATGATAGTACATTCAATCTTTGGGCTACATCACCACATAAAAAACCCATTCATTTCAATTGGACTTCACATTTCTTCAGTAAAGATAAACAAACAAACAAATATATATATTGACTATATTATATCTCATCTCAGTTTTTTTTGATATTCAAGAAAGGCATTCATCGTTTACTTCTAAATTAAGTATTTTGGGAGGAATGTATAAAAATACATGACTAATATAGTCAATTGGACATTCCAGAATATCCAAACCTTAAATAGAACTATTTTTAAACTTTCTAACTAAAATTGAACGTCAGCATTTCCTCATTTTTAATAATTCTCTATTCATTTTACATTACTAACAATAAATCAATTAACAATATAAACTGGAAATAAGTGAATTAAGACACTTAACTGTATGTCACTCCTATGGCACAAAAAAAGTATGAGGAATTTTTAAACTGTTTTCTCTATGATTACAGTATAACAAAGCAAAGAATTAGACTTCTTTGAAGATCAGTGATACTCAAACATCAAAATTCAACCCACCATTAACAAGCGACCAACACATTAAAAACTAAACTCTCAAACATATACAAATAGATATGGACAAGACACTTTCTTAAGGGATGGGAAACTGTGGTAACTTTGACTTCAGACACAACACAGGATTCAATGTAAATAGCGACTGCTGGGATGTATCAATAACTTCAACGATATTGCAAACGTCAAAAAAAAAAAAAAAATCATTCTATACTAAGAAACCAACACGTACACCAAAAACAAAGAGATGAGGACTTTCCCTCGCAACACTCGCCTTTGAAGGACTAGAAATTCCAGAAATTTCACCTTAGCTGACACTTCAAACTACAGTACTCAAAATAGAACCAAGTATTCTTATACTATTTTTCGACAAGGAACCAACACAACGGATGCCTTGAGAGAAAAACATATGAGGAACATAAGTTGTCGGACCATAGGTTCAGGGAACTTCAACCTCATTGTTTACTATTTTGGAACAATTAACGAATAGAATAAAAGAGCGAACGGGTGAAGATTTGGAAAAGGAAGGGAGAGGAGGGGGGGGGAGAGGGTGATGGGGTCAATCCAGCGTCACCAACTCATTCTCTTCTTCTTCTTTTAGTCCTTCTCCTTCTTCTTCTTCTCCACCTTCGGTCGTCGTCGTCGTCGTTGCATTGTTGAGAAGCGGATGCTGCGCGCGTCGCCGCCGCCGTCGCCGCTCCCTCAACAGCAGCAATCGATGCGCGCGCACGTGCGCCTCGTATTCGCACAGCAACCGGAAGCGCAGGGCGCACGCCACGCACTCGTAGGGCCGCCCTGCCGCCGACGCCGGCGCGTGGCTGCGCTTGTGCAGCGTGAGGTGGTTCCGGCGAGCGAACCGTCCCCCGCACACGTCGCACGCGAATTGCCCGCGCCCGCCCGCGTGCACACGTTCGTGTTGCGTCAAGCTGCTGCGCGTGATGAAGGTCACGCCGCAACGCCCGCACGCGTACGGCTTCTCGCCCGAGTGCTTGCGCAGGTGGATGATGAGCTTGTCACGCGTGCGCAAGCGCAGTCCGCACTCTGCGCACTCGAAGGGCGTCTCGCCCGTGTGCACGCGAGAGTGCGCGATGAGGTGCGCGGATTGCGTGTAGGCGCGCCCGCACACTTGGCACTGGTACGGCTTCTCGCCCGTGTGGGAGCGACGGTGCACCTGCGAACAAGTCAGAAACGCAACGCACCCACCCAGTGAAAGGCAAAATAAACCCTCAGCTCGGATCACTTTTCGTAGAGACCTTAATCGAGAGAGAAGCGTCAGTCGCGTCTACAACTTTATAGCACGTACATTCCCACAGTTCCAACTGTCCCTTGATGCTCACCTCTTAATGGTGGAGAAGGGAGACACGACACAATCATGTGACCAACATCATTGAAACCACCACAGTTGTATTTTACGGAAATACGACAAATTCCGCATCTTCCCTCCCCCTGGCGGTTCTCTCTTGATTAAGGTCTCCAACTCACGCGGAAAGGAAAGGCCTTGGGTGAGGACGAAACCCTTGATGATGACGTAACCATAAGCGTTAGAGCACTCATTTTCTTACATCAAAAAATTCGAAATATTTCTCAAGTAATATCCAATTGAAAATCAAACGTAAGAAAGATAAATGATTGATGAGAATAGCCAAAAGGGAAGCGCGTGGAGGATCACGTGATTAACGACGCTTTTCCGTAGGACGTCGCTGGACCTCGGCTGACTGCTCTATAATCTAAAAGATATATTTCCGGACATACGCCTTAATGATTTTATGTTCCCATTGATGCGCTCTACCATCCCTCCAATTGTTTACGTGGAGTTCCGGGATACTCTGTATAATGGACGCAATTCAGACCACCGCTAGGTGACAGCACTGTCGCGCGAATACCGATGCAATCTGGTCTTAGAAAGCTCTCCTTCGTTGATCGGTCAGTCGCCATCTGCCGTGAGTAACGGTGAGTCTCGAGCGTCCGCAGTATTTTGATGGAAAGCTTGGAAGGTACAGCGATTTTAACTCTCTTGGACGTATTCCAAATCTTTAACAAAAACACCCTTCCTATTGTAGAAGAACAGCGGTGTCAAGGGTTGGGATATTAGATCTCCGAGTTCTCCGAAATGATTCTGTCACTTGTTTATCTTAAATTCATTCCTCCGCAAATTTCGCACTTTGGATTTCTGGGGAAAACAACATAGGTGCACCTCGAATTTAACATTCAGGAACACGGCAATGCCTCATTATTTCAAGTTACGAATACGAACAAGACACTAGCAGCATCAACGAAAGACCAAACAGCTCTAGCTCCTTCACATCCCAACAGATGTGTGTGAGGGTGAAAGAGATTGAGAAAGAGAGCGTGCTAAGACCAGCTTGCCCGGAAGACGGTAGTTTAATCTCTCCCCATCAGATGTCAGCCACTCTGTCCGGCGGTCCGAATTACTTTAACGTTACTGGAGACAAGTTATATGAAGTAATCTACGCTACGTGCGCGGTAACCTTGTTCGATTGTGCGCATGCGCGAACAGCGATTCCCACGTCACAACCGTCGCAATTCATGCAATAGTAGCGAGGAGAGGGGAAAGGAATTGCCCCCACCCCATTGTCAACAATTTGCGCGAAGAGTTGCTTCGAGAAATTTAACTTAAGAAAAAAAACATGAACGGATACGCAATGATTGTATTATAGTCGCAGTAAATTACTTTGTCGTCATCAACGTGGTCACAGCTCTTTTGACAATAAATTATTTATTTCATAACAAACACTGGTATAGTTGATAATACTACTAAATTTAACTGGCTCGATGCTGGTACAGAGCCTTTGCTCAATGTAGCCAACGCTTTTACTTCGCAATCATCCATAAGAGTAATAATATTTAAACCTCTCGTTATGTCGGCAGGACATTCGAATTTCTGAAAAATTAAATCCATCGTTAACCTGGGACATCGATTCGATTCGGGTGCTCTTGTGGAGCTGTTCTGTACTTTCTGCATCGAGCAAAGAGTGGAACGAATATTACCTTGTGTCTTAGTTTATTGTGTTACTGACTCGTATTTCTTTACTGCAAATAGCCGCTTTTGTGGCAACTATTTATTCGCATATTACTTGAATTTGTAGAAGTTGGTAATTCGTGTTAGGCAGGGGCTTGGATCGTTTTCGGCGAAGTTACATGGCTAGGAGTATAAAGTACGAGTTTTATTTCTCGGAGACTGCGTTTCGAGCACTCACCTTGAGATCGCCGAGCTCCCTGAAGGCCGCTCCGCAATCTTGGCACGGATAGGGCTTCTCGCCCGTGTGCGAGCGCACGTGGATCTTGAGGATGTAGGACACCCTGAACCTGGCGCCGCACGTGTGGCACACGTAAGGTCGCTCCCCCGTGTGCCTGCGTCGGTGGCCCAGGTAGTGGTGCCTGCGCGCGAAGGTGGCTCCGCAGGTCTCGCACTCGTAGGGCCGTTCGCCCGTGTGCGTGCGCTGGTGCACGCGCAGGTAACGCGGGTCGCGGAAGGTGGCGTGGCAACGGTCGCACGCGAAAGGGCGCTCGCCGGAGTGCGTGTATTGGTGCGTGCGGAGGGAGCGCGCCTCCGAGAAGGGGCCGGCGCCGCACACGTCGCAGATGTGGGGCGCGCGGCTTCCACCTCTACCTCTACCCCTTCCCCTTCCTCTGCCTCTGCCACGGCCGCGACCCACGACGGCTACTCCTCCTCGTCCTCTTCCTCTTCCTCCCGCCGCCGCAGCCGACAACAGCGCTGTTCCTCTACCTCCTCGACCCCGTCCACGTCCGCGCACCGAGAGCACCACGGCGGCCACGCGCACACTCAGCGGCATGTCGTCGTCTTCTGTACATGGCACACGACAAATACTAGCATTGGAGTCCTCAATAAGAAGGGAACCGCCCGCCACTCGAGTCCACGACTTTAGAGCACGTAATTTCTCATAGTCCCTGTCACTCCCATTTACTACGCACAATTTCTCACAGCCAGTGGTGTCGTGGCGAACTTAGCAGTGCCGGAACGCTGGATTTCCCACCCCCACCCCCACAAAATGGGGTCCTGTCCCCGTCCCCAGAAATTTTTTTTAAACTTACTGTGCTACTTTGTACATTTTAACGCTTTCAACATTAGAACTTCACCATTTCTGTAACGTAAAAATATTAATTTATATTTAGGCCTGTATTTTTTTCTAACCTTATACTTTTCTTGAATTGTGAATATTCATCACAAGTTATATTTCATATGGCACTCTTCACTTTCAAAACAAAAGTATAATTAGTTTCTCTTTTTAAGTAATGTTGGAATCCTTAGAACTGATACATTTTTGTGCTGGTAGTTATGAGAAAACGGCGCCTACGATGTTCACCATATTTTGCAGAGCGCGTGCCAAGATCAAATGTCATTGAAATAAAAACAACCTCACTCCTCCCTAGCGTGGCCCGGGTGTCTTGCCTTATGCAAATTGAAATTTGTTTCCCAAATTCTATTTCTTTTAACAGTTGCATAAAAGAAACTCTTACGTTGATATATAAATAGAGAAAAGATTGTATTCTAAAAACCAGTATTGGAACAGAGTTTCAGCACCATCACTCCTTTGCTCTTCCCTGTAATTAGTGTAGTAGGTAGAAAGGGAGGGAGACAAGACACACACGTTACCAACTATGAGTGACTCAAACCACTATGAGAAACTGCACGTAGTATTTTCCGGAAATATGAGAAATTCCGCATTACATTTCAGTCCCTGGCAGTTCTCTTTTTGTTAAGGTCTCTTGTTATTAGCAACCAATCACTTTAGAGCTTTTGAAAAGTTTTGTAGAATTTTAAGAAATATTCACCATTACTTTGAATGAGAGAATGCCCATTTTACTCTCAAATGTAGCTTTTTTAATTATAAATCTTTTTATTTTTAACTCTCAAGTATATTTACTACCATTTTGGGTCATGTCTGTACAAGAATCCAAGAAAAATTGTACCGATAAGTTGATGAAAATTATTTAATAAACATACCACAGAAACCATGTGGTTCAGCATTAAATAATACGGTAAATGAAGCAAAACATGATGGTAATCAAAACCACTAAAAAGGCAAAACTTCTTCTGAGGTGACACACAAAAGAGTCACACATAGGCCCACCACCCCAGAGGTTAAGGTAGTATGAGCATGCCAAGTGCTAGTCAAGCTCATAACTATTATCCATTAATTACGGCATATTAAAAATTACGTAGCATTAATTATATCGTTTAAATTCAATCAATGTGTTTGAAGAATTGTCTCTAGTTTGACTCAAGTTCTTTAGTTTTGCAACAGTTTTCATTCAATAGCCTTCCTAATTATCTAAAAAGTAAAGGCAAATTTCACACTGTTCTACGCACATGCATGCACGCCCACCCACACATTTTATGTTGATTTTATTTGAAATTATATGAGAATTTTTTAAAAATCTATCCATTTGGAGGTTTTATCCATAGAAGTCTGTATTACTCAAAGATGCTTTTATTCAAATATTAGGCCCCACAAGGTCCCTGAGTTTATACAACTGTATACTTCATTCTGTTGCAATAAGAGTTTGGTTTGCAAAATTCAATATAAATATGTAGAGAAGACATGATAGGGAATCAATCGATGTAAAAAAAGGAGTTATTGGAGTTTGGAATACTACCCACAAAGTGAGCAAAAGTAAAGAACTCAAATGAAAACAAAAACTGACCCCCTTGAAGCTCTTGTTCCTCCTCATCTTTCACCTCCGTCTTCGGAGTGAGCAGAGGTTCCTGTGTCTCGGAGGAATACCCAGAAGACTTGTGGCTCTCCGGAGGAGCGACAGGGTCATCCGAGATACTCTGCAACACACAAGTGCAAAGTACAGTGACCCCAACGTAGGAGTAGATCTTGAGAAGGGAACTCTAAGGGCGGCATTGCATTATTGGTTTCTTTCGTTTGAGTCAAGTGTTGTCTCGACGAGGAGCAGATTTTTGGTGGAAATGGTGTACAGTTGAGGACTGAGTGGTGTAGTGGTGAACACCCCTGCGATCGATGCAGATGTTCCAGGTTCGGTTCCCGGCTCGCCCCCATCTTCACCTGACCGAGAGTTAACACATATCTTCTCCACATCTAGGGTACATGGAAGACATATATGCATAATCACTTAATCAGAATGCATACAGAATAAGGCTCCTAGTCAAAAGAATTACAGATTCCTTTCTGTTATTTCTGGGAAAGTGTTACTGGAGGATTGCATAAGAATGAAATATGATTATCAGTCATTGTCAGGCCAAAATAATGCTGGAATATGTCAATGGTATATTGCAAAATGAAATGCCAAATGATAGTTTACATTCTAATAACTGATTTTGTTACCTTTATCATTGTCATTGACAAAATTTGTCTGAATAAAAAATTCTCAAATTCCCTCCAAACTTTTTCAAGTCACAAAAAAAACAAAAAAAAAAAAACAGGAATTTTACATACATTTATTTAAAGGAAATCAAGACGAAATCAAGACAAAATCAAGAAATATAAAAATGTTTTCTATAGTTCACAATGATCCTCAAATCATTTCTTGTTAGCACAATTCCTTTTAGAGTTTTATCATTATTACAAAATTACTCACTTAAACTTTGTCTCGCTTTGTGCTTGGTTGCACACACAGCTAAATGTTGCCCACTGCCATATCCACTCACACACTCGTGTAACATACAATGTATGACATAAATGTTTTAATGAAACATGTATTGTTTTTCGTTCATACTCAAACAGTTCTTATGAAATGTATCTCCCAAGAAACAAAAAAAAAAAACAATCTCCATAAATTAAATGCTAAAAATGAGATTTCCTTTGACCAAACAATACTTACACATAAGGTTGAGTTAATTGCATTCCAAACCTCCTCTTTCACCTGCAAAGAATAAAAGCCTGCATCAGAAAAATTCAAATTTAATTTGTATTTGAAAACAAATTATAGAAGAAAAAGTATGAAGTTAAAATGTAAGATTATGATTACAATTCCTTCCCTGGACAGAAAATAATCTTTGTAACGATACCTCATTTGTGACGATTGGTTAGGAATTATAGGAGAAAAAGGGATATTCAAAAAGTAACTCTAAGCAATAAGATAGTTAATAACATAACAATTTCAAAACTATTGTCCTGCATGCTTGTATTGTGTCTTATTATTCAAATAAGTTTAGTAACCCTGGCACAGTTGTGTACATTAATTCTGTAACCCCATCCTGGCCCGCGTTTTTCTGTTTTTCCTTCGCAACTTTTTTATACTGACTCACAAGGCTCTTGCCTGTTCTAATAATCAATTTTGAATTTAGTGTTATTTAACAGTTATGATTTATAAACAATACTTTCTGAATAATCTATAGTTTGATAATAATGTGTACTTCCGAAACAACTTTTTTTTGTGTGTTTTATTAAATATTGTTGGTATTATGTTAATTTTATAACTCCCAACATACTATTTTTATTGTTAGAAGTGAGTTGAAGTGTTAAATCCACCTCTGCCTTGGGGTCCTTGATTGGATATGATGGAATGGTCCCTTACTTGCTTCCAGAGTCCTCCATAGTTCATTAGTTGAAGTCCTCCATATGTTCATATGCAGTTTGTACTGCTTTCTTGACAATAAATTTATTATTATTATATATAATTCAATAATAATATCTGTACTAATATAATTGAATGTCTCTCAAACTCAATTCACAACTGCACTAACAGGGCGACCCGTTGTGTAGTGCGTAGCACACTCACCTTCTACCTATTGTGATGCTGATTCTAATCCCAGTTGATCCAAGTAGAATTTGCAGTGACGGACGAAACATGGTTTGTGACTGGTTTACTCTTAGTACTCCCGTTTCCCTAGCTATTCATTCCACCACAACATTCACTCATCATCCTATTCGCATGTCTCCTCACATCATTCACTCGTGTTGTCACTATGACTTCATAAAGCCATGGACAAGAGCGCATGGGGTAAACAGCGATGGAACATAGACATGAGTAGTCTCCTCATCACTATGCCTCTGAACGTACACGATACTACACTAATTAAATAAATAATGAAAGACTTACGACCTTTTATGGATGAATTTTATTTATACACATACACAAACACACACACAAACACAAGCCCTTGTCAGGTGATTCAAATAATAACAGGAAACATAACAAACAAATAATTGAACATGATATTAAACATAAATATACACACAAAATATGTTTACAAAAAAGCAGAGACTACACTGACAAGTTATAATATTGTACTGTATATATCAGATAGCTTTGTGTAAATTTTGTAAACATATTTTGTGTTTATATTTACGTTTAATATCACGTTCAATTATTTGTTTGTTGTTATGTTTCTTGGTATAATTTGTTGTTATTTGTTCACCTGATGACAACTTAAAACAAAGTTGAAAGGTTGTGAGTTCTTTTCACAAAACAAATATATATATTTGTTTTGTGAAAAGAACTCACAACCTTAACAATATATATATTTGTTTTGTTTTGTTTTGCATAAATTCATCTGTAAAAGGTCATAAGTCTTTAATTATTTATTTAATTAGATTACACAATGGATGTAAATTGTAGTAGAATACTACACTAACCTCAATAAAATCTTCCACTTCCTCTTTTACGCGGAGAAATGAGAAATCTGAGAATTGCATGGCATGTGGCTCCTGTAANACACACACACACACACATACGTACACACCACGGGAACAGTAAGAAACACTACTGGCAACATTAAGTTCTGTAGTGTGGGAATGGGACTAATAAATGATAAATAAAACAAAAAATGAAAAACAGTCTGAATCCAATAAATTCCACCATAACGTCCTATAGTCAGAAATTTATTTTTGGGGACCCAGATTTTACGCTGCAAATTAATTGATGATAACTTTTAAATTAATAGTGATTGTATTTTTAATTTATTTGGTTGTTTAAAATATGTTTGCAATAATTAAACAAACTGTAAATTAGCTATACTTTATACAGAAAATTTTTTAAACTCAACAAATCTAAAACAAT